>JBBPBX010099122.1:0-12580 GCA_038048925.1 Garcialebias charrua | reverse complement strand
ATATTTCGTTATTTAGAAAATATTTAGAGTTTAAAAAAGACACGCACCACAATTGGTCTTGACAATAGGTTCTGTTTGAAGTCGAATTATAATTTTAAATGTAATAATGACTAACGGATTAAAGTATCCATCCATCCATCCATCGATCCATCCATCTTCTTCCGCTTATCCGGGGTCGGGTCGCGGGGGTAGCAGCCTAAGTAGGGAGGCCCAGACTTCCCTCTCCCCAGCCACTTGGAGCAGCTCCTCTGGGGGAATCCCAAGGCGTTCCCAGGCCAGCCGAGAAACATAGTCCCTCCAGCGTGTCCTGGGTCTTCCTCTGGGTCTCCTCCCGGTGGGACATGCCCGGAACACCTCACCAGGGAGGCGTCCAGGAGGCATCCTAACCAGATGCCCGAGCCACCTCAACTGGCTCCTCTCGATGTGGAGAAGCAGCGGCTCTACTCCGAGTCCCTCCCGGATGACTGAGCTTCTCACCCTATCTCTAAGGGAGAGTCCAGCCACCCTGCGGAGAAAACTCATTTCAGCCGCTTGTATCCGAGATCTTGTTCTTTCGGTCATAACCCAAAGCTCATGACCATAGATGAGGGTGGGAACGTAGATCGATCGGTAAATTGAGAGCTTTGCCTTTTGACTCAGCTCTCTCTTCACCACGACAGACCGGTACAGCGCCCGCTTCACTGCGGACGCTGCACCTATCCGCCTATCGATCTCACGCTCCAGTTTTCCCTCATTCGTGAACAAGATCCCGAGATACTTAAACTCCTCCACTTGGGGCAGGACCTCCTCCCCGACCCGGAGAGGGCATGCTACCCTTTTCCGGCTCAAGACCATGGCCTCGGATTTGGAGGAACTGATCCTCATCCCGGCCGCATCACACTCGGCTGCAAACCGCTCCAGTGAAAGTTGTAAATCACGAACTGATGAAGCCAGTAGGACCACATCATCTGCAAAAAACAGAGAAGCGATTCTAAGGCCACCAAAACGGATCCTCTCAACACCTTGGCTGCGCCTAGAAATTCTGTCCATAAAAGTTATGAACAGAATCGGTGACAAAGGGCAACCTTGGCGGAGTCCAACTCTCACCGGAAACGAGCCTGACTTACTGCCGGCAATGCGGACCAAGCTCTGACACCGGTCGTACAGGGACCTAACAGCCCTTATCAAAGGGCCTGGTACCCCATACTCCCGGAGTACCCCCCACAGAACCCCCCGAGGGACGCGGTCGAATGCCTTCTCCAAGTCCACAAAGCACATGTAAACTGGTTGGGCAAACTCCCACGCACCCTCCAGGACCCTGCTGAGGGTGTAGAGCTGGTCCAGTGTTCCACGACCAGGACGAAAACCACACTGCTCCTCCTGAATCCGAGGTTCGACTATCCGACGGACCCTCCTCTCCAGAACCCCTGAATAGACCTTACCAGGGAGGCTTAAGAGTGTGATCCCCCTATAGTTGGAACACACCCTACGGTCCCCCTTTTTGAATAGGGGAACCACCACCCCAGTCTGCCAATCCAAGGGAACTGCCCCCGATGTCCACGCGATATTGCAGAGTCGCGTAAGCCAACACAACCCTACAACATCCAGAGCCCTAAGGAACTCCGGGCGAATCTCATCCACCCCCGGAGCCTTGCCACCGCGGAGCTTTTTAACCACCTCGGCGACCTCAGCACCAGAGATCGGAGAACCCGACCCAAAGTCCCCAGGCTCTGCTTCCTCAGTGGAAGACGTGCCAGTAGGATTGAGGAGGTCTTCGAAGTATTCCGCCCACCGACTCACAACATCCCGAGTTGAGGTCAGTAGCACGCCACCTCCACCATAAATGGTGTTGGTCTCGTACCTCTTTCCCCCCCTGAGACGCCGGATGGTGGACCAGAATCGCCTCGAAGCCGTACGGAAGTCATTCTCCATGGCCTCTCCGAACTCCTCCCACGCCCGAGTTTTTGCCTCAGCAACCACCCGAGCCGCATGCCGCTTGGACTGCCGGTACCTATCAGCTGCTTCCGGGGTCCCACAAGCCAAAAAGGCCCAATAGGACTCCTTCTTCAGCCTGACAGCATCCCTCACTGCCGGTGTCCACCACCGGGTTCGAGGGTTGCCACCACGACAGGCACCAACAACCTTGCGGCCACAGCTCCGATAAGCTGCCTCGACAATAGAGGCGCGGAACACGGCCCACTCGGACTCCATGTCCCCCGCCTCCCTTGGAACGTGTTCAAAGCTCTCCCGGAGGTGGGAGTTAAAGCTCCGTCTTACGGGAGACTCTGCCAGACGTTCCCAGCAGACCCTCACAATACGTTTGGGTCTGCCAGGTCTGACCGGCATCCTCCCCCACCATCGGAGCCAACTCACCACCAGGTAGTGGTCAGTTGACAGCTCCGCCCCTCTCCTCACCCGAGTGTCCAAGACATGCGGCCGCAGATCAGATGAGACGACAACAAAGTCGATCATCGAACTGCGACCTAGGGTGTCCTGGTGCCAAGAGCACATATGGACACCCTTATGCTTAAACATGGTGTTCGTTATGGACAATCCATGACGAGCACAGAAGTCCAATAACAGAACACCACTCTGGTTCAGATCAGGGGGGCCGTTCCTCCCAACCACACCCCTCCAGGTCTCACTGTCATTGCCCACGTGAGCGTTGAAGTCCCCCAGTAGAACAAGGGAGTCCCCAGGAGGCGCACTCTCCAATACCCCCTCCAAGGACTCCAAAAAGGGTGGGTAGTCTGAGCTGCCGTTTGGTGCATAGGCACAAACAACAGTCAGAGCCCGTCCCCCCACACGTAGGCGAAGGGAGGCTACCCTCTCGTTCACCGGGGTGAACCCCAACGTACAGGCACCAAGATGGGGGGCAACCAGTATGCCCACTCCTGCTCGGCGCCTCTCACCAGGGGCAACTCCAGAGTGGAAGAGTGTCCAACCCCTCTCAAGGAAACTGGTTCCAGAGCCAGAGCCATGCGTTGAGGTGAGTCCGACTATTTCTAGTCGGAACCTCTCAACCTCACACACTAGCTCAGGCTCCTTCCCCACCAGAGAGGTGACATTCCATGTCCCAATGGCCAGCTTCTGTAGCCGAGGATCAGACCGCCAGGGTCCCCGCCCTCGGCCACCACCCATCTCACATTGCACCCGACCCCTTTGGCCCCTCCCACAGGTGGTGAGCCCATGGGAAGGGGGACCCACGTCTCCTCTTCGGGCTGTGCCCGGCCGGGCTCCATGGGTAAAAGCCCGGCCACCAGGCGCTCGCCAGCGTGCCCCACCTCCGGGCCTGGCTCCAGAGTGGGGCCCCGGTGACCCGCGTCCGGGCGAGGGAAAACTTAGTCCATTAATTGTACTCATCATAGGGGTTTTTGGGCTGCACTTTGTCTGGTCCCTCGCGGATTAAAGTATTTAAATTAAAATCAATTTGTTATCAATGCCGTTTTCTAACACTACAATATTAATATGAAGATCTCAAACTGAAACCAACTTAAATTATGAATTAATTTAAGTTTAATTTGT
Organism: Garcialebias charrua; assembly: GCA_038048925.1. Lineage (NCBI taxonomy): Eukaryota > Metazoa > Chordata > Actinopteri > Cyprinodontiformes > Rivulidae > Garcialebias > Garcialebias charrua. Next base: position 9,076 of record JBBPBX010099122.1, on the reverse strand, counting down.
CTCGGTAACGCAGACTTCGGTAACGCAGGCTTTAGGTTGACCTCCTCCTGTTGCTGTCAGAGCTCAGATAGCTCAATGAGAAGAGCGTTGTGTCGCAGTTCCGAACCTTATGGGTTCAAGTCCCACATGGGACAACGTTTTTTTTTCTCCTTTTAATTCATTCCAGATTTAAAAAACACAAGAAAACTATTTACAATACAACAAGAAATGAAGCATAAAGTCTTTTTAATCTGGAATGAATAAATAATCTAAAGAAGGAAGGAAAAAAAAGTCATACCTTGTGGGAATCGAACCCACGAGGTCTCGATATGCGGTGCAATGCTTCACCCAGTGAGCCGTGTATATTTTTAGGTCCACATTTATTATAAACAAACATTCTTTGGCATTAGTTGGTCATTTACTCCCATGAGTGACGCTGCTAATAAGGACAGATTTTCTTTTCTTGACCTCAGAGAGCAGAACTTCAATCTCCGCACCGGTAGAGTTCTTCTTTTTACTTTTCGCTGTCATTTTATGAACGAACACGTTTTGCCTCTGAGGCAGGAAACGTAGCCTTATATGGTGTTTTGAGGGGTGGGAATTATGTAAATAACCTCTCCGCGTGCACGCGCAGGTGAATAGAACAGGTGGGATTCATCATAGTACGCAGCTCATTTACACACTTTTCCTGAGGGTAGAAGAGTTTGTTGAATCTGACGTGGCATGTTCGTACGAACGCTTCGTACGAACAAAGGTAAGAGAAATTTAGTATAGAAATACGAGCATGTTCGTGCATGAGGCCCATTGTTTCCCGGTGGCCTGGCCTGCTCATTGATCACCAAGGGGCCCCCTTCTTTCTCTTTCAGAGGCTGTCACAACAAATCAGAGAAACGCATCAGGCAGGCGTGCAACCCGTGTGTGTCTCTGCTCTGCTGTGACAGCCTCAAAAAGAGAAAGGAGGGGGCAGGGTGTGGTCTGTCTTTCCCCATCGCTGCTGTGGGAGCTTCAGTGAGGCGGATACCAGAGGAAGTGGCATGGATTGTTTATTTAAAATAATGAAGCGCGACCCAAACCAAGCCTTAACCTGAACCAAGCCGACCAAACCCAAACCGAGCCGGTTTTGTTTGGGACATTTCACTCTTATGAATGAGTCCTCGAGGCTCAGTGGGAAATAACCTGTATAAATAAAAGTTGAATGAGTTTAGAACATTAAAAATATTGTAAGAGTGTGGGAAGGAATTATAAAGCCTTAAAATATATATAAATGGTAAAATAAATATAATGTCCCTACTTTGGATTTCACCTATCGCGTCTGGAACGTAACCCCCGCAATAAGTGAGGGTCTACTGTACATCTACAACTAAGTGACTTTTATAGTCAACTCAAGATGGTCGCCATAGCTTATCAACCTCAGCCAGCACAGCAAAACAGCTATAGCTCAGTCAATTATTTTTAAAATGTTGAACAAACATTTGGTGTGGTAGTAGCTGAGAGTTGTCCCGAAAACATGAACCAAGCACAAGGGAAGATTGTGCAATCCTTGGTGGGTGGGGGGATAACTGAACGTTTTGTCGAGCCATTCAACACTTGCTCTTCTCAAGGGCGGGACGTCTCCTCTCGGTCTCCGCTTTGCTTTTGCTTTATCTTGTCTGTGAAACTGTCTGAGAGCCTCTCTTCTACAAAATCTTCCGAATCATAACTATGGACTTCAATTTGGTCAGATGGTCCCTCAACACAACTGATAACATTTCTTCAACAAGAAGAAGGCTTTATGCGAGCCGATTTGCCCTGTTGGCATGCACACAGCTAGATAACTCATCGACTTGGAAGACTTGATGACGTTTCTATCTCTGCTGTCATCTGTGGATCTTAAGGACGCATATTTAATTGGATTTATGATAACTGGTTCCTGCTTTTTGGATTCGGCTGGTTCCTGGTCTATCAACACAAAGGGAAGACGCCGGCGGCTAATTTGGACCTGGTTAGGCTGCCTGCCTTACATGATGGCTTGGTTCATGTCTCGAGAAACTAGACTTTTGGCTGAATGGATTACATCTTGGGGATTTTCTGAGGCACGCTCCATTTGTTTGGTCACTTTAATTTGGACATTTTTGGAAGTGAGTGGACCGACACAGACTGAAGGTAGATGTCATTAAAGTTCTGCCTGTTCCCAAAACAATCGTGTTTATCTGACATTCGGCTCCCCGACTGGCCTTGATAGGCCGTCTTATCTCAACACGCCTGAGAAGTTTTGTAAACCAGATGCTCTCATCCCCCCTCCCAAACCTGCTACTGAGGAATTCCACTGACTTTTCAGAGGAGCACAGCTGAATAAACATTCTGTCATCATTTCAGGACTCTCGCCTCTGGCCGACCCTTGGCAGCCCCCCCCCCATGAGTGTGCACAGATCTATGAGCTGGCTGCTCAACCGCCTTTGAGTCCTCCCTGACCTCTTGCGTAATGTCAGTGTCATTATGTGCTTGTGTGCGAGACTTTTTTTCATTACCACATTTTTTACCTTCAAACAGAGGTCAAAAATGTGTTAGGATTTTTTTGTCTCCAAACCCAATGTGTAATTTTTCACCACTTTTATTGTCGGTCCAACAGATCTCACTTGTAAACGAGTCTTCGAGGCTCAATGTGACTTCTGTTTAAATAAAGGTTGAATGGAAAAAACACTAATCTGTCGATTCCAGTCTCTAACCGATAAACCTAATCACGTAAAAAAAAGTTTAAGACGCCAAATACAATTTTAGACATCTGAAATTAAAATAAATTGTCCAACATAATTATTTCTCTTTCTGTATTTTAAAACTCATGCCAACTGCCGCACAAAATTTCTGCCCGTCACCATAAAAAAAAAAAACTGTTTTCGCTTCACATTTGATTTACCGGGACATCCGGTAAAACCTTCTTAGCGCGTCCTCTCCTTGTGTGAGGCTGCACATTTGGCGCGTGTTCTCTTCCACCTTGTGTTAGAGCAGCTCTTTGTGCGTGTGTTCTGTGATATTTATTTCCTGAGCCTGCCAGGTTCATCAAGATAATTACGTAGGGAACCTCTAACGTGGAAACAGCAGCTGTCGGAGAGGCGACTGCTCTCTTTATTGTAATTACGGTTGTAAAATATGTTGGACAGGCCGAGCTCTTTGGGAAAAGGCCACATGTGCAAAAAACCTATTGTTTTGAGTCATTTCCATCTTAATCCCGTCACTGCTCCCAACACTAGAATGAATTGAGTGGAAAGAATTAAATGATTGTATTTGAACTGGGCCTGTTTACTTTCTGTATACATGTAGATGTTTGTGGTAAATTACTGTATAGAAGTTAATGGTTTTAAATGTATTCACTAAGCAGCAGAGGCCCAAATCCTTTTTGTTTTTGGCCTACATGCCACCCATATCAGGTGATTTTTTTTAACGGTCTGAACAAGACAGATTCCCTTGAATTGCCCTGCCTTAATACCACCGTCTTTCAGTTTAAATTTTGGAACTTCGCACGTCTTCAGCTACAGAACGGAAGTTCGGTTGTTGTTGTTTTTTTCTTCTCGTGTTCTGGAAAACTGAGAATCGACAGCTACATTGGTGTTGGACCGTATTGATGCCAACGTGACGTGCTCGATACTTGACTTTCTCCTTTTAGTGCATATGTGTCAATCTCAATGCCTAGGGGCCAAATGTGGCCCTCATTGACATCTTATCTGGCCCCCAAGATGATATTTTAAACGTAAAATACTTTTATCAAAGATTGCTGAAAAAAGTAAACTTTTTTTCAGCAATCTTAGATTATGATGTCCAAAGTGCAACAGAAAACGTCAAATGAGACCAATCAAACTCTTGTTGAGGAACCTGTGACCAAGAAAAGATGTTGGGTATCTAACTTGACTTAAAGGTATTGTGACATGATGTTGGAAATTTGCATATTTGTCAGAACATATATATCTTATATCATTGAGCTCTGTTCGTTTTTGCAAAATAAATTATAAATATATTAAAATTTTATTCCAAGTTATGGTAGTTTTTTTCTCTGGGATACGCCCCTAAAAATCTGCGCATTTCCGCAAAACGTCATCTTGACGTGACAACGGGAAGGCACGCTCCAACGTGCATTTAAATAATAATGGCGGAGCATGTCCTATCGCGTCTGAGATATCATTTTAAGACAGTAAATCTTCCAAAACTCTCATTAATAAACACTCCCTGAATAAAAAGAAATTACAGATGTTACCTGATGGCGCAGACATAATTTAAAAATACATACATAGCAACGTGTTTGCTCCGGGCTCTCGGCTAATGTTTCTTAGAAGCTATCTTGGCTAACAGAGTCCCTGACACCGGTCACGTCTGAGATATATCATTGTAAGACAGTAAATCTTCCAAAACTCTCATTAATAAACCCTCCCCGAATAAAAAGAAACTACAGATGTTACCTGATGGCGCAGACATAATTTAAAAATACATACATAGCAACGTGTTTGCTCCGGGCTCTCGGCTAATGTTTCTTAGAAGCTATCTTGGCTAACAGAGTCCCTGACACCGGTCACGTCTGAGATATATCATTGTAAGACAGTAAATCTTCCAAAACTCTCATTAATAAACCCTCCCCGAATAAAAAGAAACTACAGATGTTACCTGATGGCGCAGACATAATTTAAAAATACATACATAGCAACGTGTTTGCTCCGGGCTCTCGGCTAATGTTTCTTAGAAGCTATCTTGGCTAACAGAGTCCCTGACACCGGTCACGTCTGAGATATATCATTGTAAGACAGTAAATCTTCCAAAACTCATTAATAAACCCTCCCCGAATAAAAAGAAACTACAGATGTTACCTGATGGCGCAGACATAATTTAAAAATACATACATAGCAACGTGTTTGCTCCGGGCTCTCGGCTAATGTTTCTTAGAAGCTATCTTGGCTAACAGAGTCCCTGACACCGGTCACGTCTGAGATATATCATTTTAAGACAGTAAATCTTCCAAAACTCTCATTAATAAACCCTCCCCGAATAAAAAGAAACTACAGATGTTACCTGATGGCGCAGACATAATTTAAAAATACATACATAGCTACGTGGCCTGTATCGCGGCTATTGTGTTAGCTATCTGATTCGGCTAGCTTGTTAGCAGCGAACAAACATAATCTGCCGTGATAATTGGCTTTATACACTCAAAGTGTATAAAGTAAAACAACATGAACTCACGTAAAATAAATAGTTTATAATCTAAAACACTACACACCTCCGATTATGTTTACACAAAGACTTACTCATCTCCTGGACAGTCTTCCGATGGTCCCTGCGTTGTTTCGACATGGTAGCTCCTGTGGGACTTTCTTCTGTAGATTTTCTTTTAAAAATAGTAGGAATAGCATCCGGTTTTAAAAGTCTTCTGAATCTTACTGGTAATCCTAAAGATTCTTTTATACCAGGTGCTGAAAACAATCGGCAGTGAAATGGTCGCTGCAGACATACGACTCCTGGAACCCACCGGTCCTTGTCTGGTCCATTCTTGACGAAGTTTGTCATCTTTTGGAAATTTGTGAAGGCTCACTTGTTCACTGCTGATATTAGAACACACAAATGCGCTACAACGTGACGGCATTTTTCAAGTTACACAAATAAAAGAGGCGATCCTTCAGGAAATGAATGAGTATGGCAAGCAGTTAACACACCTAACAAACGGGCAAGGCTCTGCCTTCTTCCCGTTGTCACGTCACACTGATGTGTCACGTCACACTGATGACGTATTGCGGAAATGCGCAGAATTTTAGGGGCGTATCCCAGCAAGTACCAGAGAAAAAATTAGCATAATTTAGAATAACATCCATCCATCCATCCATCTTCTTCCGCTTATCCGGGGTCGGGTCGCGGGGGTAGCAGCCTAAGTAGGGAGGCCCAGACTTCCCTCTCCCCAGCCACTTGGAGCAGCTCCTCCGGGGGAATCCCAAGGCGTTCCCAGGCCAGCCGAGAAACATAGTCCCTCCAGCGCGTCCTGGGTCTTCCTCTGGGTCTCCTCCCGGTGGGACATGCCCGGAACACCTCACCAGGGAGGCGTCCAGGAGGCATCCTAACCAGATGCCCGAGCCACCTCAACTGGCTCCTCTCGATGTGGAGAAGCAGCGGCTCTACTCCGAGTCCCTCCCGGATGACTGAGCTTCTCACCCTATCTCTAAGGGAGAGTCCAGCCACCCTGCGGAGAAAACTCATTTCAGCCGCTTGTATCCGAGATCTTGTTCTTTCGGTCATAACCCAAAGCTCATGACCATAGATGAGGGTGGGAACGTAGATCGATCGGTAAATTGAGAGCTTTGCCTTTTGACTCAGCTCTCTCTTCACCACGACAGACCGGTACAGCGCCCGCTTCACTGCGGACGCTGCACCTATCCGCCTATCGATCTCACGCTCCAGTTTTCCCTCATTCGTGAACAAGATCCCGAGATACTTAAACACCTTCACTTGGGGCAGGACCACCTCCCCAGGGCCGGATCTATAATACGGGCACACCGGGCGGGTGCCCAGGGGCCCGACAGCTCAAGGGGGCCCTCTGCTGGCCAGGAGTGAGCAGTTCAGCCTGGCAGAAATTTTTTATTTTTTATTTTATTTTTTTATTGTCGCTAGACGTAGATAAAACAAGGCTTTGTCCTCAATTTTCCTTATTATCCAACCCAAATAAAATAAAAAGTTGTTTTTCAAAAACAACTCATAAGTGTCTTTTAGTTTGTTGACATGACGTGTATGATTGGGAGCAGACGGCAATGCACACACTCAGTCCGGTTGGTGGCGGTAATGTGCTTAAAATAAGTTCGCCAACCGCCAATAAACAATAGAAGAAGAAGAAGCTCTGTGACCAATGAGCTGACAGCCCTTTTACACACGTGATTGAAACTACAGAATCCGGCTCATCTCATTGGTCCAGTCTTGGCAGTTCACGGAAGACACGGCAGCTACGAGGCCGCCAGACGAAGCATTGTTTCCGAGATAAATCCGTCCGAAGGTCCCCCGGCGCGCGCCGGAGCTCAACTGAGAACCAGGCCGAGGCCGGCCATGCTGCTTGGAAGCCCCACCAAGAGGCTCCCTGCCTGGGTACACGATCCAGAACGGCCCCCGGCGCGCGCCGGAGCTCAACTGAGAACCAGGCCGGCCATGCTGCTTGGAAGCCCCACCAAGAGGCTCCCTGCCTGGGTACACGATCCAGAACGGCCCCCGGCGCGCGCCGGAGCTCCGGCGCTCTGGACCACCAGAACCATGCACCAGGGCAGAAACTTCGTGCTGGACATGGGCACAGGAGAAAGCAGGTAAAGATAATGGATGGACGGACGGATAATAAATGTAACAAAACCAGGAGAACCCTTGAAGAAGAAGTGGAGAAGATCACTGAAAGTCTTCACCTGGTTGGCAGGTAAAAATTCAATAATTTCCAGTGTAGTTGTGAACCATGTTTAATTATTGATAGTTATAAACAAAAGTGTACAACTGACACGTACAAATAAGTACATAATTGTGAATTTAAGAGATTGCTAAAAGTGATTTTTTTTTGAAGGAATATGAAAAATAACATAAGAATTTATTTGAGTTGTTTAAGATGATGTAATCTTACATTTGGTGATGCAATTAATTTTGTTCTTTGATAAATCATTGTTGTGAGTTTATTTGGGTAAAAAAGGGGCAGAGATTATAAGATTATTCTTCATCTGCTGCCTTTCATTTTATTTTGAATGTATGTTTTTTATTTTTTATTGAGTTGTTGACTTTGTTTTAGTGAAATGAATGAATTTTAATAAATAAAATAAAAATAAATACATTTACTTTACACTATGCAAACATACAACCTTGTCCATCTTTAAAAAAATCACAGTTCATATAGGTAATTAATAAATACATTTCAAAATGTAGTTTACATACTACAATGCTAAATTTATAAATATAAACAATACACGTTTTTCCATTTATTTATCACTACATAACCTAGGCTATGTGTCACTAATGAATTTTTTAACACCTTTTGGCAGGCTAAACATGTATGGATGAGCTGTATGAGGAATGTGTGACTGCAAACAGCCTGAGGTGAGGTGGTCTCACCTCAGGAGAAAGAAAGGTGGCAGTCCCAGGGAACAGCAGAGAAGTGGATGCAGCTGACCTCCCCAACAGAACACCTGAACTCACACCTGGCCTCAAATGCTCCCCATCATTCATGGTTGAGTTCCATGTGATCCAGGTTTGAACTTGAGAAAAACATCATACAGACTGTCTACCTACACTTCAATCAAAGTAAGGGAATTCTTTTTCTTTTTCTGCTGCTTCGAGCTTTCTTAGAGCTCATGGACTTGTTTTTCATGCACGTGGGCATGGACTGCACACCAAGGCACTGGTGTCACTATGGTTGCAACATGTTTCTGATGGATGTGATTTGCTACTGGTTTGCTGCTGATTGATGTCAATGCAGTAGCTGCTGCTCTTTCAGAAGTGTTCATGTTTGACATCATTTGCTGATGAAGGATGGATGGATGGATGGATGGGATTTGCTGCTGAATGATGTCAATACAGTAGTATTATATATACAATACAGTCAATACAGTAGTATATAGTAGTAGTCAATACAATATATATATATACAAGCCCAAAACCAGAAAAGTTGGCACGTTGTGCAAATCGCAAATAAAAACAGAATACAATGACTTGCAAATCTTTTTCAACCCATATTCAACTGAATAGAATGCAAAGACAATATATTTAATGTTCGAACGGAGAAACTTTATTTTGTTTTGCAAATAACCATTAACTTAGAATTCAATGGCAGCAACACATTGCAAAAAAGTTGGCACAGGGACATATTTACCACTGTGTTACATCGCCTTTCCTTTTAACAACACTCAGTAAACGTTTGGGAACTGAGGAGACCAATTTTTGAAGCTTTTCAGGTGGAATTCTTCCCCATTCTTGCTTGATGTACAGCTTAAGTTGTTCAACAGTCCGGGGTCTCCGTTGTCGTATTTTACGTTTCATAATGCGCCACACATTTTCAATGGGGGACAGGTCTGGACTGCAGGCAGGCCAGGGGAGGACCCGCACTCTTTTGCTACGAAGCCACGCTGTTGTA
>JBBPBX010099121.1:0-12580 GCA_038048925.1 Garcialebias charrua | reverse complement strand
GCGTTTGTGTATTACAGTTAGAAAAATTAAGTAGAGTTATTCATTTTGTGACGTAGTTTGTGTATTACAGTTAGAAAAAATTAAGTAGAATTATTCATTTTGTGATGTAGTTTGTGTATTACAGTTAGAAAAATTAAGTAGAATTATTCATTTTGTGATGTAGTTTGTGTATTACAGTTAGAAAATTAAGTAGAATTATTCATTTTGTGATGTAGTTTGTGTATTACAGTTAGGAAAATTAAGTAGAATTATTCATTTTGTGATCTAGTTTGTGTATTACAGTTAGGAAAATTAAGTAGAATTATTCATTTTGTGATGTAGTTTGTGTATTACAGTTAGAAAATTAAGTAGAATTATTCATTTTGTGATGTAGTTTGTGTATTACAGTTAGAAAAATTAAGTAGAATTATTCATTTTGTGACGTAGTTTGTGTATTACAGTTAGAAAAATTAAGTAGAATTATTCATTCTGTGATGTAGTTTGAAGGTTATCATTGGTTGAACAAACTGTGAAATAAGGGGCAGATATAATAAGATTTCATCTTCTTTCTGCTCCCTTCATTTTATCCTACTTGTATTCTTGTATCTGATGAAACTGTCTTGTATTGTTCTTTTAAAATGAATGAATAAACATCAAATCAAATCAAATCAAATGGTGATAATGGGCCAACCAGTTTGATGGTGATAAACTGGTTTCTGGAGTCTGCCCTCTATAAGATTATACTTATTTAAATGTTGCTTTCTTTTCAATTAAGGATAATAGAGACAGATGGAGATTGTTCAGGAGCGCCGCTTTTGACCCTCAAGCCAGAAACAGGTTTTCCTGTTCATCTTTGGCTTCACTCACCTTGGAAGAGCACCTGCCCTCCTTGGACGTAGAACTGGTGTGGGCATTCTGCAGCCTGAAGGACGGTGGCTCCGGGCTGGGGGGTGGGAGAGCTGGTCACTGTCAGGGTCTGAGCCCCTTGAGGGGCTTCCACTGCTGAACCGGTCAGAGGGATGGCTCTCCCCTGAGCGAGTGCAACTGAATGAAGACAGAGATTATGAATGAGGCTAAATGAAACAAAGTATTAGAAATACAGGTAGTTTGGGTTTTTTGAGCCTTAAAACATCAAAGTAAACATTTGTCCAGATCATTTATTATTATTATTATTGTACACAGCTATAGTACATTTGCCTCCAGTTCTATAGTTTTAAAATTGATTCAATATTCACACTATTATTTTACATTTTTTTATTGTTCCATACATTCTGACGGAATCCATACAATCTTACTACTGCAAGCTTTGTGCTATTATGATGTTCATACATCAAAACTTTCAACTCATGGATTATAACTCTGTGTGGACTGACTGTATACATATTACAGATTATACTTCTGTGCGGACTGACTGTGTACAGATTACAGATTATTTTTCTGTGTGGACTGACTGTATACAGATTACAGATTATACTTCTGTGTGGAAAGACTGTATACAGATTACAGATTATTTTTCTGTGTGGACTGACTGTATACATATTACAGATTATACTTCTGTGCGGACTGACTGTGTACAGATTACAGATTATTTTTCTGTGTGGACTGACTGTATACAGATTACAGATTATACTTCTGTGTGGAAAGACTGTATACAGATTACAGATTATTTTTCTGTATGGACTAACTGTATACAGATTACAGATTATTTTTCTGTGTGGACTAACTGTATACAGATTACACTTCTGTGTGGACTGACTGTATACAGATTACACTTCTGTGTGGACTGACTGTATACAGATTACAGATTACACTTCTGTGTGGACTGACTGTATACAGATTACAGATTATACTTCTGTGTGGACTGACTGTATACAGATTATACTTCTGCGTAGACTGACTGTATACAGATTACACTTCTGTGTGGACTGACTGTATACAGATTACAGATTATACTTCTGTGTGGACTGACAGTATATAGATTACAGATTACATTTCTGTGTGGCCTGACTGTATATAGATTACAGATTACACTTCTGTGTGGACTGACTGCATACAGATTACATATTATACTTCTGTGTGGACTGACTATACACATATTACAGATTATTTTTCTGTGTGGACTGACTGTATACTGATTACATATTATACTTCTGTGTGGACTGACTGTATACAGATTACAGATTATACTTCTGTGTGGACTGACAGTATATAGATTACAGATTACACTTCTGTGTGGACTGACTGTATATAGATTACAGATTACACTTCTGTGTGGACTGACTGCATACAGATTACAGATTATACTTCTGTGTGGACTGACAGTATATAGATTACAGATTACACTTCTGTGTGGACTGACTGTATACAGATTACATATTATACTTCTGTGTGGACTGACTATACACATATTACAGATTATTTTTCTGTGTGGACTGACTGTATACTGATTACAGATTACACATCCGTGTGGACTGACTGTATACAGATTACAGATTATACTTCTGTGTGGACTGATTTTGACTGATTTTATACAGATTACAGATTATATTTCTGTGTTGTCTGACTGTATACAGACTACAGATTATTTTTCTGTGTGGACTGACTGTATATAGATTACAGATTACACTTCTGTGTGGACTGTCTGTATGCATATAGTTTATATTTCTGTGTGGCCTGACTGTATACAGACTACAGATTATTTTTCTGTGTGGATTGACTGTATACAGATTACAGATTATACTTCTGTGTGGACTGACTGTATACAGATTACAGATTATACTTCTGTGTGTACTAACTGTATGTATATTACAGATTATACTACTGTGTGGACTGACTGTATACAGACTACTGTACATATATTTTTTCTGTGTGGACTGACTTTATACAGATTACAAATTATACTTCTGTGTGGACTGACTGTATATAGATTACAGATTACACTTCTGTGTGGACTGTCTGTATGCATATAGTTTATATTTCTGTGTGGCCTGACTGTATACAGACTACAGATTATTTTTCTGTGTGGATTGACTGTATACAGATTACAGATTATACTTCTGTGTGGACTGACTGTATACAGATTACAGATTATACTTCTGTGTGTACTAACTGTATGTATATTACAGATTATACTACTGTGTGGACTGACTGTATACAGACTACTGTACATATATTTTTTCTGTGTGGACTGACTTTATACAGATTACAAATTATACTTCTGTGTGGACTGACTGTATACAGATTACAGATTATACTTCAGTGTGGACTGACTGTATACAGACTACAGATATTTTGTTCTGTGTGGACTAACTGTATAGTACTGATTACAGATCATACATTTGTGTGGATTGACTGTATACAGACTACAGATATTTTTTCTGTGTGGACTGACTTTATACAGATTACAGATTATACTTCCATGTGGACTGACTGTATACAGACTACAGATATTTTTTCTGTGTGGACTGACTTTATACAGATTACAAATTATACTTCTGTGTGGACTGACTGTATACTGATTACATATTATACTTCTGTGTGGACTGACTGTATACAGATTACAGATTATACTTCTGTGTGGACTGACAGTATATAGATTACAGATTACACTTCTGTGTGGACTGACTGTATATAGATTACAGATTACACTTCTGTGTGGACTGACTGCATACAGATTACAGATTATACTTCTGTGTGGACTGACAGTATATAGATTACAGATTACACTTCTGTGTGGACTGACTGTATACAGATTACATATTATACTTCTGTGTGGACTGACTATACACATATTACAGATTATTTTTCTGTGTGGACTGACTGTATACTGATTACAGATTACACATCCGTGTGGACTGACTGTATACAGATTACAGATTATACTTCTGTGTGGACTGATTTTGACTGATTTTATACAGATTACAGATTATATTTCTGTGTTGTCTGACTGTATACAGACTACAGATTATTTTTCTGTGTGGACTGACTGTATATAGATTACAGATTACACTTCTGTGTGGACTGTCTGTATGCATATAGTTTATATTTCTGTGTGGCCTGACTGTATACAGACTACAGATTATTTTTCTGTGTGGATTGACTGTATACAGATTACAGATTATACTTCTGTGTGGACTGACTGTATACAGATTACAGATTATACTTCTGTGTGTACTAACTGTATGTATATTACAGATTATACTACTGTGTGGACTGACTGTATACAGACTACTGTACATATATTTTTTCTGTGTGGACTGACTTTATACAGATTACAAATTATACTTCTGTGTGGACTGACTGTATATAGATTACAGATTACACTTCTGTGTGGACTGTCTGTATGCATATAGTTTATATTTCTGTGTGGCCTGACTGTATACAGACTACAGATTATTTTTCTGTGTGGATTGACTGTATACAGATTACAGATTATACTTCTGTGTGGACTGACTGTATACAGATTACAGATTATACTTCTGTGTGTACTAACTGTATGTATATTACAGATTATACTACTGTGTGGACTGACTGTATACAGACTACTGTACATATATTTTTTCTGTGTGGACTGACTTTATACAGATTACAAATTATACTTCTGTGTGGACTGACTGTATACAGATTACAGATTATACTTCAGTGTGGACTGACTGTATACAGACTACAGATATTTTGTTCTGTGTGGACTAACTGTATAGTACTGATTACAGATCATACATTTGTGTGGATTGACTGTATACAGACTACAGATATTTTTTCTGTGTGGACTGACTTTATACAGATTACAGATTATACTTCCATGTGGACTGACTGTATACAGACTACAGATATTTTTTCTGTGTGGACTGACTTTATACAGATTACAGATTATACTTCCATGTGGACTGACTGTATACAGACTACAGATATTTTGTTCTGTGTGGACTGACTGTATAGTACTGATTACAGATCATACTTTTGTGTGGATTGACTGTATACAGATTACAGATTATACTTCTGTGTGGACTGACTGTATGCAGAATACAGATACATTTTTTCGGTGTGGACTGACTGTATACAGATTATAAATCTGTGTGGACAGATTGTATTCAGATTACAGTTTATTTATCTGTGTGGACTGACTGAATACAGATTATTTTTCTGTGTGGACTGACTGTATACAGATTACAGATTATACTTCTGTTTGGACTGACTGTATACAAATTACAGATTATATTTCTGTGTGGACTGACTGTATTCAAGTTTACAGATTATTTTTCTGTGTGGATTGACTGCATACAGATTACAGAATATGCTTCTGTGTGGACTGACTGTATACAGATTGCAGATTATACTTCTGTGTGGACTGACCATATATAGATTACAGATTATTTTTTCCTGTGTGGACTGACTGTATACAGATTACAGATTATACTTCTGTATGGACTGACTGTATACAGATTACAGATTATACTTCTGTGTGGACTGACGTATACAGATTATACTTCTGTGTGGATTGACTGCATACAGATTAAACATTATACTTCTGTGTGGACTGACTGTATACAGATTATACTTCTGTGTATTGAATGTATACAGATTACAGACTATACTTCTGTGTGGACTGACTGTATACAGATTAGATTATACTTCTGTGTGGACTGACTGTATAGTACTGATTACAGATCATACTTTTGTGTGGATTGACTGTATACAGACTACAGATATTTTTTCTGTGTGGACTGACTTTATACAGATTACAGATTATACTTCCATGTGGACTGACTGTATACAGACTACAGATATTTTGTTCTGTGTGGACTGACTGTATAGTACTGATTACAGATCATACTTTTGTGTGGATTGACTGTATACAGATTACAGATTATACTTCTGTGTGGACTGACTGTATGCAGAATACAGATACATTTTTTCGGTGTGGACTGACTGTATACAGATTATAAATCTGTGTGGACAGATTGTATTCAGATTACAGTTTATTTATCTGTGTGGACTGACTGAATACAGATTACAGATTATTTTTCTGTGTGGACTGACTGTATACAGATTACAGATTATACTTCTGTTTGGACTGACTGTATACAAATTACAGATTATATTTCTGTGTGGACTGACTGTATTCAAGTTTACAGATTATTTTTCTGTGTGGATTGACTGCATACAGATTACAGAATATGCTTCTGTGTGGACTGACTGTATACAGATTGCAGATTATACTTCTGTGTGGACTGACTGTATGCAGAATACAGATACATTTTTTCGGTGTGGACTGACTGTATACAGATTATAAATCTGTGTGGACAGATTATATTCAGATTACAGTTTATTTATCTGTGTGGACTGACTGTATACAAATTACAGATTATATTTCTGTGTGGACTGACTGTATTCAAGTTTACAGATTATTTTTCTGTGTGGATTGACTGCATACAGATTACAGAATATGCTTCTGTGTGGACTGACTGTATACAGATTGCAGATTATACTTCTGTGTGGACTGACCATATATAGATTACAGATTATTTTTTCCTGTGTGGACTGACTGTATACAGATTACAGATTATACTTCTGTATGGACTGACTGTATACAGATTACAGATTATACTTCTGTGTGGACTGACGTATACAGATTACAGATTATACTTCTGTGTGGATTGACTGCATACAGATTAAAGATTATACTTCTGTGTGGACTGACTGTATACAGATTATACTTCTGTGTATTGAATGTATACAGATTACAGACTATACTTCTGTGTGGACTGACTGTATACAGATTAGATTATACTTCTGTGTGGACTGACTGTGTACAGATTACAGATTATACTTCTGTGTGGATTGACTGTATACAGATTACCGGTATACTTCTGTGTGGATTGACTCTATACAGATTACAGATTATACTTCTGTGTGGACTGACTGTATACAGATTATACTTCTGTGTGGATTGACTGTATACAGATTACAGATTACTGTATACTTCTGTGTGGACTGACTGTATACAGATTATACTTCTGTGTGGACTGACTGTATTGCCCTGTGCTGGTCTGGTAAATAGAGTGTGGCACCGGCACAGAGGGGCTCCTGGAAGCCGGCACCTCATCCTCTGCATTTTCTTCCTCAATTTTCGTCACTGCAGATGAATTTGATGAAATCTCGTTAAAGATTTTCCTGGAGGAAAACAGAACGTTATCAGACTTCACACAGCACACATTGTAATCTCATTTTTTGTTCTCCTCACCTATAAGATGGACGCCTGGAGAGAATCTCCCGCCTCATCTGTGTGTCTGAAACGGGCTCGTCATCGTCCAGCTCGGCTACAGTGGCAATCTGAACAAACAGGCAGATTTTTAAATGAGGTGAGCACTAACTTTTCTGTCTAATCTCATTATTGTGGGGGTTGTTGTCTCCATACAGACGTGTCTTTTTGGTGCGTGTTTGTAAAGAAGGATGACGTCAAAGAGGGAATTTAACCAGGATATAATTCCATCCAGCCATCCATCCTTCCATTCTCTTCCGCTTATCCGGGGTCGGGTCGCGGGGGTATAAGCCTAAGTAGGGAGGCCCAGACTTCCCTCTCCCCAGCCACTTGGGCCAGCTCTTCCGGGGGAATCCCAAGGTGTGCCCAGGCCAGCTGAGAAACATAGTCCCTCCAGCGTGTCCTGGGTCTTCCTCTGGGTCTCCTCCCGGTGGGACGTGCCCAGAACACCTCACCAGGGAGGCGTCCAGGAGGCATCCTAACCAGATGCCCGAGCCACCTCAACTGGCTCCTCTCGATGTGGAGAAGCAGCGGCTCTACTCCGAGTCCCTCCCAGATGACTGAGCTTCTCACCCTATCTCTAAGGGAGAGTCCAGACACCCTGCGGAGAAAACTCATTTCAGCTGCTTGTATCCGAGATCTTGTTCTTTCGGTCACAACCCAAAGCTCATGACCATAGATGAGGGTGGGAACGTAGATCGATCGGTAAATTGAGAGCTTTGCCTTTTGACTCAGCTCTCTCTTCACCACAACAGACCGGTACAGCGCCCGCTTCACTGCGGATGCTGCACCTATCCGCCTATCGATCTCACACTCCAGTTTTCCCTCATTCGTGAACAAGACCCCGAGATACTTAAACTCCTCCACTTGGGGCAGGACCTCCTCCCCGACCCGGAGAGAGCACTCTATCCTTTTCTGGCTCAAGACCATGGCCTCGGATTTGGAGGAGCTGATCCTCATCCCGGCCGCGTCACACTCGGCTGCAAACCGCTCCAGCGAAAGCTGTAGATCACGACCTGATGAAGCCAATAGGACCACATCATCTGCAAAAAGCAGAGAAGCGATTCTAAGGCCACCAAAACGGATCCTCTCAACACCTTGGCTGCACCTAGAAATTCTGTCCATAAAAGTTATGAACAGAATCGGTGACAAAGGGCAACCTTGGCGGAGTCCAACTCTCACTGGAAACGAGCCTGACTTACTGCCGGCAATGCGGACCAAGCTCTGACACCGGTCGTACAGGGACCTAACAGCCCTTATCAAAGGGCCTGGTACCCCATACTCCCGGAGTACCCCCCACAGAACCCCCCGAGGGACGCGGTCGAATGCCTTCTCCAAGTCCACAAAGCACATGTAAACTGGTTGGGCAAACTCCCACGCACCCTCCAGGACCCTGTTGAGGGTGTAGAGCTGGTCCAGTGTTCCACGACCAGGACGAAAACCACACTGCTCCTCCTGAATCCGAGGTTCGACTATCCGACGGACCCTCCTCTCCAGAACCCCTGAATAGACCTTACCAGGGAGGCTTAAGAGTGTGATCCCCCTATAGTTGGAACACACCCTACGGTCCCCCTTTTTGAATAGGGGGACCACCACCTCAGTCTGCCAATCCAGGGGAACTGCCCCCGATGTCCACGCAATATTGCAAAGTTGTGTAAACAAACACAACCCCACAACATCCAGAGCCCTAAGGGACTCAGGGCGAATCTCATCCATCCCCAGGGCCCTGCCACCAAGCAGCTTTTTAACCACCTCAGTGACCTCAGCACCAGAGATTGGAGAGCCCGACCCAAAGTCCCCAGGCTCTGCTTCTTCAGTGGAAGACGTGCCAGTGGGATTGAGGAGGTCTTCGAAGTATTCTGCCCACCGACCCACGACATCCCAAGTTGAAGTCAGCAGCACACCACCCCCACTATAAATAGTGTTGGTGGCGTACCGCTTTCCCCCCTGAAAAGCCGGATGGTGGACCAGAATCGCCTCGAAGCCATACGGAAGTCATTCTCCATGGCCTCTCCGAACTCCTCCCACGCCCGAGTTTTTGCCTCAGCAACCACCCGAGCTGCATGCCGCTTGGACTGCCGGTACCTATCAGCTGCTTCCGGGGTCCCACAGGCCAAAAAGGCCCAATAGGACTCCTTCTTCAGCCTGACAGCATCCCTCACCGCCGGTGTCCACCACCGGGTTCGAGGGTTGCCACCACGACAGGCACCAACAACCTTGCGGCCACAGCTCCGATAAGCTGCCTCGACAATAGAGGCGCGGAACATGGCCCACTCGGACTCAATGTCCCCCGCCTCCCTCGGAACGTGTTCAAAGCTCTCCCGGAGGTGGGAGTTAAAGCTCCGTCTTACGGGAGACTCTGCCAGACGTTCCCAGCAGACCCTCACAATACGTTTGGGCCTGCCAGGTCTGACCGGCATCCTCCCCCACCATCGGAGCCAACTCACCACCAGGTAGTGGTCAGTGGACAGCTCCGCCCCTCTCTTCACCCGAGTGTCCAAGACATGCGGCCGTAGATCAGAGACTCCAAAAAGGGTGGGTAATCTGAGCTGCCGTTTGGCGCATAAGCACAAACAACAGTCAGAGCCCGTCCCCCCACACATAGGCGGAGGGAGGCTACCCTCTCATCCACTGGGGTGAACCCTAACGTACAGGCACCAAGATGGGGGGCAACAAGTATGCCCACTCCTGCTCTGCGCCTCTCACCAGGGGCAACTCCAGAGTGGAAGAGTGTCCAACCCCTCTCAAGGAAACTGGTTCCAGAGCCAGAGCCATGCGTTGAGGTGAGTCCGACTATTTCTAGCTGGAACCTCTCAACCTCACACACTAGCTCAGGCTCCTTCCCCACCAGAGAGGTGACATTCCATGTCCCAATGGCCAGCTTCTGTAGCCGAGGATCAGACCGCCAGGGTCCCCGCCCTCGGCCACCACCCATCCCACATTGCACCCGACCCCTTTGGCCCCTCCCATAGGTGGTGAGCCCATGGGAAGGGGGACCCATGTCTCCTCTTCGGGCTGTGCCCGGCCGAGCTCCATGGGTAAAAGCCCGGCCACCAGGCGCTCGCCAACGTGCCCCACCTCCGGGCCTGGCTCCAGAGTGGGGCCCCGGTGACCCGCGTCCGGGCGAGGGAACATTGATTCCATTAGTGTTACTCATCATTGGGGTCTTTGGGCTGCACTTTGTCTGGTCCCTCACCTAGGACCTGTCTGCCTTGGGTGACCCTACTAGGGGCATGAAGCCCCTGACAGCATAGCTCCTAGGATCATTGGGACACTCAAACCCCTCCACCACGGTAAGGTGGCAGCCCAAGATATAATTTTCTACTTTAATCTTTACAACCCATTAGAGTCTCTACAGATTTATTCAATATTGTATAATCATCTGTGCATGCTTCTTTAATAATCTTATTGTAGAAAGAACAAATGTGGTAATACGTAGACCTTAGTTTGTTTTATTGGATTAAAATAAATATACCTTGTAGAATTTGTTATGTCATCATTCTGTTGACTTTTATGACTCACACTTATGCGCAACAGTCGTGTGTTACAAACGTGTGAGCTGTTTTGGCACCGCTGGAGAAGGATCTGTACCACACGAAGAGGAACATACGGTGGTGCTGGAAAGTTTGTGAACCCTTTAGATTTTTCCACATTTCTGCAAAAATGACCTAAAACCAGAGTTTCACACAAGTCCTAAAAGTAGATAAAGAGAACCCATATTGTACTTGGTCATTTATTTATTGAGGAAAATGATCCAATATTACATACTGTATTTGTGAGTGTCTAAAGTATGTGAACCTCTAGGTGTTTTCAATCAATGTGATGATGATCAGGTGTGAGTGGACACCCTGTTTGATATAAAGAACAGGGATCTATCAACATCTGCTCTTCACAACATGTTGGTGGAAGTGGATCATTACAAGAACAAAGGAGATTTCTGAGGAGCTCAAAAAAGAGTTGTTGATGCTCATCAGGCTGGAAAAGGTTACAAAATCATCTGTAAAGAGTTTGGACTCCACCAATCCACAGTCAGACAGATTGTGTTTAAATGGAGGAAATTCAAGACCATCGTTACCCTCCCCAGGAGTGGTGGACCAACAAAGATCACTCCAAGAGCAAGGTGTAGAATAGTCAGCAAGGTCACAAAGGACTGTCATTTCTAACCCGAACCCGGAGCCCGGCCCTGCCCAGATTTGGACCAGCTCGGGCCATTATTATGTGCGGGTCGGTGTTGGGTTATTGATTATATCAGAGGGCGCGCGTGGCTGACAATCTAATTATATAGCAACATGGCTTGCCACACTATCAGCTGACGCAAGCTGCCATTTGACCGCGCGCTGACCGGTCTTGAAAGAGGTAAAAAGTTGAGTTACGTTTCAGATGAACTACTGCCAGCGATCCATCAGCCAAAATGGATGTTCATTCAGCCGCTGCACTCAGTGGATGCGCGCGGCCGATGACCCAAACAAGTGAGATCACAAAATATTCGACATGTCAGAGCAGGGTCCGTGTCACACCAGATACTGAAAACAAAGGTTCACTTTTTTTCCCCACTCACGAATATAAAAATATTGGATCATTTCTCTCAATAAATAAATGACCAATTGAAAATTTGATGATGTTTTAGGTCATATTTATTTATATAGGTCACATTTAAATATAGAAAATTATCAAGAATTCACAAACTTTAAAACACCACTGTGCACTCACGTTTTCATATCAGTGTAGATGTTATGCGCCTGTTTAAAACATTTACGCTCTAGGCCACATGCATCAAACTCTAGGCCCGGGGGCCAAATGTGGCCCTCATTGATATCTTATCTGGCCCTCAAGATGATATGTGAATCATAAAATACTTTTTTCACTGGAATTTTGTTCAGTGATGTTTGATTATGATGTCAAAAGCACAATAGAGAATGTCAAATGAGACCAATCAAACTCTTTTTGAGGAACCTGCAACCAAGAAAATATGTCCGGTATCTTGACTTGAGTTAATGCAGATTCTGAAATTTGCCCTTAAGTTTTAAAAAAGGCCCCCTTTTGTAAGTGAGTCTGACACCCCTGGACTAAGCCTCTACAAAAAAAAAAAAAACTTTGGGCTGCTGTGTGCAAAATTTCTTTTTAATTTTTTTTTATTAATTTGATTTTAACAACCTAAAACAGATAAGTCTGTACCTTTTTGTCAGAAAGAAAAACCCCACAATGGTCACAGAAATAACTCAAAACAGACAAAAGTAACAAAGATAAGTAAAAATAAAAACTGAAAATCTACTTTTTGAAGAATTTTTCACGCAGGATACAAAAACTGCACGAGCCTTGAACATGAGTAGTAAACGGTGC
>JBBPBX010099120.1:0-12580 GCA_038048925.1 Garcialebias charrua | reverse complement strand
CACAATTTGAAGTAAAAATCAGAATATAGACATAAAAATGTTGCAGATAATAAATATAACGACAAACCTGTGTGAAGCAAACAAGTTCAAACACAGATCAACTGGTGTTGAAAGCAACGGAATAGTACTGGGTTTTTAAACATGGTTTGAAAACTGAGAGGGAGGAGGTAACTCGTTCCAAAGTCTTGGTCCTGCTACAGAGAAGATCCTGTCACCTCTGCGCTTAAGACAAGTTCCTGGAACTGTTAAAAGTACCCAGTCCGCTGACCTCAAAGCACATGGTGGGACATATGGGTGTAGCAAATCAATGAGATGGAGGGGGACAACTGTTCAGCAGACATACAGGAGAATTTTGAACTGGATTTGAAGATGAACCAGTGCAGGGAGGCCAAGACTGGTGTAATGTGCTCTCTTTTGCTTGTGCTGGTTAAAAATCTGGCTGCTGCGTTCTGAACCAGTTGTAATCGTGCAATGGTGTCTGACTGATACCAAACAGGAGTGAATTGCAGTAATCAAGCCTAGATGTCATAAATGTGTGAATTACTGTCTTCAGGTTATTTTTTGATAATATGGGCTTCAGCTTAGACAGACGCTCAGCTGGAAAAAACAGGATTTAACGATCATGTTTACATGACTGTTGAGTTTCATGGAAGGATCCATTATCACTCCCAGATTTGTGACTTTTTGTTTTTCAGACAGGGCTAGAGCAGAAAGGTCAATGCAGTGGTTCATGATCATGTCTTTGGGAGGGAACAACATGGCTTCAGACTTCTTTTCATTGAAACTTAAAACATTTAAATCCATCCAGTCCCTGATGTCAGCCAGGCACTCGAGCAGAGGTTGAATAGAGCATGTACCATTGTGTCGCAGGGGGAAGTAAATTTGACAGTCATCGGCGTAGAAGTAAAAGGTATGTTGTGTTTCTGGAAAATAGCACCAAGTGGCAGCAGGTATAAGGAGAATAGAAGAGGACCCAGGATGGACCCCTGCGGAACCCCCCATTTAAGCGCTGCCTCTGCAGAACTAAAATCGTTGATGGAAACACAAAAGGACCTGTCAGAGAGGTAGGATCTGAACCAATTGAGGGCTGACCCTGTGATCCCACTGCTCCAACCTAGCAATGAGGATCTCATGGTCTATGGTGTCAAAAGCAGATGTAAGGTCCAATAGGACAAGCAGCACAGAGTCACCAGTGTATGTGGATAAGAAGATGTCATTAAAAACCTTCAGTAGGGCAGTCTCAGTGCTGTGGAGAGGTTTAAAGCCAGATTGGAATAACTCAAGGATAGCGTGATCCTCCAGGAAGCACTTCAACTGGGACTTGACTATTTTCTCTAGAAGTTTAGAAACAAATGGGAGTCTAGAGACAGGCCTGAAGTTAGATACTACTGAAGGGTCAAGGTTTGGTTTTTTCAGGAGAGGTTGAACAGCAGCATGTTTAAAGGTTTTTGGCACCACACCAGTGGATATACTGCTACCGGTATTTACAATAGAGAGAATGGAAGGACCTAGAGTAGGAAAAACCTCCTTTAGTAGCTGAGGGGGACCACATCAAAGGGGAAACCAGATGGTTTCAGGATGTACATGACCTGCTCTAGAGAAGACAGAGAGATTGGTTCAAAATGGTCAAATACAGCAACAGATTGAGGTGAGATGGATGGATCATGAGTTGAATAAGCTGAACACTTAATGATGATGAGCTGAACACTTGATGATGAGCTGAACCCTTAAAGATGATGAGCTGAACCCTTAATGATGATGAGCTGAACCCTTAATGATGATGAGCTGAACCCTTAAAGATGATGAGCTGAACCCTTAATGATGATGAGCTGAACCCTTAATGATGATGAGCTGAACCTTTAATGATGATGAGCTGAACCCTTAATGATGATGAGCTGAACCCTTAATGATGATGAGCTGAACCCTTAATGATGATGAGCTGAACCCTTAATGATGATGAGCTGAACCCTTAATGATGATGAGCTGAACCCTTAATGATGATGAGCTGAACCCTTAATGATGATGAGCTGAACCCTTAATGATGATGAGCTGAACCCTTAATGATGATGAGCTGAACCCTTAATGATGATGAGCTGAACCCTTAATGATGATGAGCTGAACCCTTAATGATGATGAGCTGAACCCTTAATGATGATGAGCTGAACCCTTAATGATGATGAGCTGAACCCTTAATGATGATGAGCTGAACCCTTAATGATGATGAGCTGAACCCTTAATGATGATGAGCTGAACCCTTAATGATGATGAGCTGAACCCTTAAAGATGATGAGCTGAACCCTTAATCAAAGGTGGGCGCCAGACCGTTGGGGAGCGCTAAAGCGCTAATCCGCTTATAGCGGACCTAAACAATTTGTCAGCGTTACAGCTGATTGACTAACTTTTATAATTCATAAGAGGATTTGCGCTATTTTTATTTAAAATGCAGTACCGCTAATAACTAATTATCTATCAGTAAAAACGAAAAAACTTATTTACGGGCTCTTAAATCAACCGGACGACTGCTAACAGACCATATCCTGTCAGCGCCGGATGTGGTCCGTGACAAAAAAGCGTCCCCCTCAGTCTCTTGGCTAGAGAGAGCGCAGTTAGCAGCCAGTGTGTTACTCTGCAGCCTTATTGCTTGTTTTCGAAGAGTCAGAGGAAGAGTTTTTAACATGGAGGGTGAACTTATGGATGCTTCTCAGCGGCCTACGCGATGCGTCTGGATTTAAAAAAGTAGTTTGCCATTTGCCCTCTTCAAAATGGCGGCGGCCACAGAGGCTAAGGACTTTCCAAGAAAACACGGTAAAAACAATTACAGGTCAACGTTACAGCGTGATGATGAGCTGAACCCTTAATGATGATGAGCTGAACCCTTAATGATGATGTATTTCTTTGCTGAGAAAAAATATATTTCTTTGCTGACTTTATAGCACAAGATTTTTCTGAGCTTAACCGGTTCACAAAATGGTCAAATCTGCTGGATTTAAAAATAGTTCGCTATTTGCCCTGTTCAAAATGGCGGTTAGCGTGTTATCATTAGCATCCGCTAGCATTGCTAATACATAAGCGCTTTTGAAAATGCGGACCTAAATAAATTAATAAGTGCTTTAGAAATAACGGAACTAATTTTTGGATTAGCGCTGCCCAGCACTGGCCTTAATGATGATGAGCTGAACCCTTAATGATGATGAGCTGAACCCTTAATGATGATGAGCTGAACCCTTAATGATGATGAGCTGAACCCTTAATGATGATGAGCTGAACCCTTAATGATGATGAGCTGAACCCTTAATGATGATGAGCTGAACCCTTAATGATGATGAGCTGAACCCTTAATGATGATGAGCTGAACCCTTAATGATGATGAGCTGAACCCTTAATGATGATGAGCTGAACCCTTAATGATGATGAGCTGAACCCTTAATGATGATGAGCTGAACCCTTAATGATGATGAGCTGAACCCTTAATGATGATGAGCTGAACCCTTAATGATGATGAGCTGAACCCTTAATGATGATGAGCTGAACCCTTAATGATGATGAGCTGAACCCTTAATGATGATGAGCTGAACCCTTAATGATGATGAGCTGAACCCTTAATGATGATGAGCTGAACCCTTAATGATGATGAGCTGAACCCTTAATGATGATGAGCTGAACCCTTAATGATGATGAGCTGAACCCTTAATGATGATGAGCTGAACCCTTAATGATGATGAGCTGAACCCTTAATGATGATGAGCTGAACCCTTAATGATGATGAGCTGAACCCTTAATGATGATGAGCTGAACCCTTAATGATGATGAGCTGAACCCTTAATGATGATGAGCTGAACCCTTAATGATGATGAGCTGAACCCTTAATGATGATGAGCTGAACCCTTAATGATGATGAGCTGAACCCTTAATGATGATGAGCTGAACCCTTAATGATGATGAGCTGAACCCTTAATGATGATGAGCTGAACCCTTAATGATGATGAGCTGAACCCTTAATGATGATGAGCTGAACCCTTAATGATGATGAGCTGAACCCTTAATGATGATGAGCTGAACCCTTAATAATGATGAGCTGAACCCTTAATGATGATGAGCTGAACCCTTAATGATGATGAGCTGAACCCTTAATGATGATGAGCTGAACCCTGGGTTCAGCTCATCATCATTAAGAACGTTCGGCTGACTTGAAGAAAAATCTTTAGTTTCCTGAAGAATTCTTGTTCTGCAGACGGTTCCTGAGCTTCATGACATCAGCCTCCTGCGGCGGACTCTGCTCAGTTCTCTCTTTTTTTTTTACATGTTTTTATTGACATTTATACATATATTTAACATAATTAACATTTAACACTTCAATTATTTGTAAATTATCTATTTAAATGTCCTTAACAATAGAAATAAAGAAACAAAAAATAATAATAATAAATCAAAACTAATAATAAAAACAAACAATGGAAACAAAACAAATCAAAACAAAATACAAAAACCTTAATATAAAAGGAGTAAAAGTGGTTTTTTGTTACAATCATTCAGAAATTACTAGGTCTATATCTGGTCTACATGATTTTATATAAACCATCCATTTCTTCCAGCGTAGAATAAATCGGTCCTTTTCATCGTTTACTTCTGCAGTTATTCTCTCCATCCTGTATATGTCCATTGTAATGTCCATCCATATGTTCACTGTTGGGCTCTCCAGTGAAAGCCAATGTTTCGTGATGGCTTTTTTGCACGCCACTAATAAAATATTAATTAGGTATTTGTCCATCTTTGAGCAACCTTCAGGCATGAGTCCAAAAAACAAAACTTTACTTTCTAAAGGCAGTTGACATCCAATAATATCTTGTATTGCTTTATGTATCTCCCTCCAATAGGTTCTAATTACTTGACAGTCCCAAAAAATATGATAATGATTTCCAATGTTATTTCCACAATTTCTCCAACAAGCTGGAGAATTACCTTT
Organism: Garcialebias charrua; assembly: GCA_038048925.1. NCBI lineage: Eukaryota > Metazoa > Chordata > Actinopteri > Cyprinodontiformes > Rivulidae > Garcialebias > Garcialebias charrua. Next base: position 7,617 of record JBBPBX010099120.1, on the reverse strand, counting down.
ATAGTGGGATTTTTGGTAGGGTGTAATGAAATATCTTATCAAGCTTTTCCACCCAAATTCCCTCCATCTCAATGAGCTGCTACATTTCCACTGATACTCCCAAATTGTTCTCCACTCTTCCTCTGTTATATGTATTTCTCCCTCCATTTCCCATTTTGTTTTGACATATAACGTTGAATGTGCTTTCATATTTACAAGTCCTTTGTAAAGACCTGAGATAATGCCTCTCTGTTTGTTTGAGTCATATGCCTCTTTAAACTGGCTCAACAGCGGTTTGCTCAATTCTGATGTTTTTTTTATTTTATCATTGACAAAATGTCTTACCTGTAGATAACGAAAAAAATCATGTGCTTCTAAAAAGTATTTTTCTTTAATCCATTCAAAACTTTGTAGTGTGTTGTCTTTTATCATTTTACACACAGCTGTTAATCCTTTCTGTGTCCATTCCTTGAATCTATTGTCCAATTTATTTGGAGTAAATTGTGTATCATATGCACACCACTTTAAAATTACTAGATCATCTTCTAATTTGTATGTTTTTATTACAGTTTTCCACGTTTTCAGAGTCAGCTTGATCCAAGGGTTATCTATATTTTTTATAGCATTTTGTAGGTCACTGTCTGCTATGAGTGCTTGTAAGGGGGTGGAGGTCAGGGCCTCTTCGATGTTCTTCCATTGGGCTTTATATGAGGGATTGCACCAACAGATCATAGACCTCAGCTGTGCTGCCCAGTAGTAATCTCTAAGGGAAGGAAGGCCCCATCCCCCTTTATCTTTTGCCAATTGTAATGTTTTTAATCTAATCCTGGGTCTTTTTCCTTGCCATATGTATCTAGACAGGATTTTGTCCCATTCATTAAATTGTGATTGGTTTATTTCAATTGGTAGAGTCTGGAATAAATACAATAACTTTGGCAAAATACTCATTTTAATTGAGTCTATTCTTGAGCTGAAACTTAAATATGGGGTAAGATTCCATCTAGCTATATCGTCTTTAATTTTATTTTGTATTGGTGAGTAATTATATTTTACTAGATCTGTTAGGTCCTTTGGAATTATTATTCCTAGGTATTTAATATAGTCTGTTTGCCATGATAGATCATATTTTTTCTTGATTTCTTCTGGAGGACTGTAATTGTATTTAAGTAGTCGAGTTTTACTTATATTTATTTTGTATCCTGATAAGACACCAAAGCGTTCAAACGATTGCATTAGTTTAGGTAGAGAGCTTGTTGGTTGTCCCAGAAAAATTAAAATATCATCTGCATAACAGGCTAATTTGTGTTCTTTCCCATGTACAGTGATACCCCTTATTTCATTGTTTTGTCTTATATATTGAGTGAGTGGTTCTAGGTATAATGCAAATAACAATGGTGAACATGCACAGCCCTGCCTTGTACCTCTTTCCAAAACAAAGCTGTTTGATAAGCATCCATTAATTTTTATTCTAGCAGTTGGTTTTTCATATAGTGCCTGTATGGTTTTAATTATTGTTTCATTTATGCCAAATTTACGTAGAACTTGATAGAGGAAACTCCAATAGCCTATATGCCACGGGTAGTGGTGACGTACTTCCGTTAAAATATGACTCACACGCTTCACTTCCGGCTCTCATCTACTACTGTTGTTGTTAGCGGTAGCTTCTAGAACTAGACCATGTAAAAGACACAAAAGGTAAATTATCTGCGAGCTACTGGTACAACAAGAGAGATTTGTTGTGTGCCGTTGTGTCCAGTGAATAGCAGGGACAATAGAGCGCTTAGTTTTTTATATTTTAATGCCAGAGTTCGTGGCTAACCGAGTTAGCCTTAAAGCTAACACTCGGTTGTAGCCGGCGTTTTAAACCTCAGAATATTCAAGAGCCAGCATCAAACAGTGGTTAAAAATGAGCTGTACCTGCATTGTTCCAGTGGAATAATTGTCCCTTCCACTTCCATGACCGGGGCTTTGGGAGAGAAGCAGAGAGGACAGCGAGGAGGAGGAGAACACAACAGCTGCTGCAGCTCAGTAAGAAACGCCGCAGTGAAGAAACACGATTATCACTCGACTCCACATCCTGCACTTGTAGATTTAATGTTGGAGTCATGATGAGTGATTTAATAAAAGTTTGTAACTACATACTTTTAAAATAATATTCAGATTTTAACATATGTTTTCTAATCTGTAAATATGTTTGTAAACTCTTAGTAACTTCAGGGCTGTTACACCTCTGAAATATTCTCTGCTGTTTCCTTTAATATGAAACCAGAACTGTTTCACTCCAATTAAACATTTAATTTCCTGAGATGTAATTAATTTATTTTAAAGCATAACTCTCATAAAGAGTTCTCCGTTTGGTTTTTTACTTGTAGGTAAATATGAACACTTGTTTTGTTTTTTCCAGGTTTGCATCATCTGACCTCCTGATGTGTTTATGGGCCATGACTGCTCTGCTCTGCCATTCATGGTCGGTGTTCACCAAGAACTGAGAGGAACTCCCCATCAAGTTCAACTTGTGTTTATTTGTCTTATACAGGTTAACACAGAGTTAACAGTACAATGAAGTGCTCAGGATGAGAAGAGCAGATTTGACTTGCTAAAAATCAAAGAACAAACTACTGTATGTATACTAAAAGCATGCACAGTGAAAAAGTAATTATAATATTCACAAAGTCCTGAAGAGAGACGGATATAACAATGCAGCAGGATGAATTTGAATTAACTACGGTACTGCAAGTATTTCAAGCTAGTAATATAAGCTAGCATGCACATAAAGTTTTAAATATATATATATATAAATATATACACATACAGTATATATAATAATATATTATTATATATATATGTATATATTTATATATACAGTATATATATATATATTTAAAACTTTATGTGCATATATATGTATGCACATAATCAACATTACACAGGTTGTGTGACAGGTTATTGCACAAGTACTGTAGTGACATTGAGATTTAATTATTAGTTATTACCAGTTGTTCAGTGTTATTTATTGATTATTTAACTCATACCCTGCAGCCCGTTGAGTTCTTCCTGTTCTTAAATGACCTTGACCTTGGATCAAAGCAACAGGACCTCGCTGACCCGTACGGTGTCCATCAGTCCACGGTCACAGATTTTCACAGCAACTTTTTATTGACAGTACTCGGCTCTACCTGAAGAGCAGATACATAAAAATCTACCTGCAGACTTCAAGGACTACCCTGACACTACAGTCACACTACTTACTACTTGTAAGAAAATAAAATGTTCAAAACATTCTGACTTTTGTCTTCATTGATGTATTATCACCCAAAAAAAATGTGTACTGTATTTTGGTTTAAGACAGGCTTAGAGTCGTTTTAGCCATTTTATTAAAAAGAAATTTGATGATAATGTTACATTACTGTACAAAACGTATGAGTCAAGCTAAATGAGGCACAATATTTAAACACTGTTTAAATTATATTATTATTATTACATCTTCTGACTAACTCCCAGCTTCCTCGACTGCTTTTGGAGTATGCTGGTGAAGATTCTCAGTCGTCCAGGACATGTTTTCAACAAAACAGGACACTTCTTCCAACAGAGGTGGTGGTAGAAGAGTGGAGAGCTTTAGGAGGCTCTGATCCATTTCAAATGAGAGAGCTTCAATAGTGAAATTAAATTACTGCTTTTGGAGATTTAAAAACATGTAATCAGTCAGATTACAGTGCTCAGTGGAACAACTTGTTTGTATTTGGATCCAATCTCAGCTCCTCACTGCTTCCCTCATGTTTGAGCTGTAGCGGTGGTGTCTTCCCACGTCTCACAAACATCTAGGATGGACCAGGGGTTCCCTCATCATCACCAACACCTGCCGTGTCCTGTGCAGTGAAAGAAAACATCTCTTATTAAGGCCTGCTACAAACAGTGATTTAACAGGTTTGACTTCAGCTCAACTTTTGTACACAAACTTGAATTAAAATAACTTTTGTTTCTAAATCTGCTCTAAATCTCCTGCCTCCTTGTTTGAAACTGAACTGTCAGGTGGCTTTGACTCAAACAGTGGGGCTTCTGGCTCTTCCTCATGGACTGTAAACACTCAGCCCTAACTGTGACTTCTCCTGCCTCCTTGTTGAAACTAACATTTGTGTTAATAAGAAAACATTGTACAGACAAAACACGTTTACTCAACAGATTAGCAAGGCTAACTATGTTAGCTGTGTTAGCCTACATGAGGCAGTTTGGTGAACTGAAAACAAATACCGACTTACCTTCATATTTATTTATGTAGTTGGACACAAAGCTTAAATCCTTTATCCCTCTTAGATGTGGGCGCTTTAGAGAAGGTCTGAATTATTCTGTAGACATTATTAACAGTGACTGTCGGCAAGTCCTGCAGAGATCTCGTGAAGAACGCCATCGCTAACACCGTGTTGACTGCAAACCGGAAGTGCGTCTTACGGGTGAAGAATGCGGAAGTGCTGAAACGGAAGTCCGTGGCATATAGCCTATTCACAGAGTCAAACGCCTTTTCTGCATCAATACTGATTACCATCGCTGCTCTTTTTTCTTTTTGAACATGATTTATAATGTGTAGTGTCCGTCGTATTGTGTTTGACGTTCTCGTATAAAGCCAGTCTGGTCATTATGTATCAAGTTTGGTAAAAACTTGTCTAATCTTCTGGCCAAGATGGAAGTAAATAATCTATAATCTATGTTGAGAACTGATATTGGTCTATATGATCCACAGTCTAATTTGTCTTTGTTTTCTTTAGGGATGGCAGAAATCACTGCTTCCTTCCAGCTGGGCGGTGTTTCCCATTTATTCAATGCCCAATTCAATGTAGGAAGCATCACTGGTATTAACTCTTCTTTTAATTCCTTATACCATTCTGCTGTGTAGCCATCAGATCCTGGTGATTTATTTAACTTAAGTCTACTAATGGCTTCTTTTAAAGACCGTGTAAAGTGAATTTCAACATTTTCTTCAATAAACATTATAAATGTGATAATTGTAATCTTGTAAATGAGTAAAAAGTCTCAAAATTGTAGCTCAATTAATTTTGGAGTTATAGAGCAAACTGTGTATAAACATATTTCTATTTCAGGATTTTTTAGGCGTGTTTTAAACGTGACCGCGTTTCGTCACGCGGTCCTCATTAGTATAGCCCCACCCCCTGCAGCTCCAGCCGTATAAATGCGTTCTTCGGTGGAGCCGTTCACTCGCTACCGACCGTCTCCCTCCTGTACTCTCACTCCTTTTACGCATGGACTGCAGCTGCTCCATTGTGACATTTCTTTTTTTTTTTTTGTTGCCAAAAGTCAAGTGATCACTTGAAGCTGTCACCATTCATTCTTCCTCCTCCTCGGAGGAGGAATGAACTTGTCACGAGTGAACTAAAGTCATGTCCAACGAGGCTGCACCAGGTTCTAAATATTTCCTGGTGTGCAGGTCTGCTCTGAAGGAGAAGCGCTCCCTGTTTTTAATTTATTTTTTTAAAGTTTTCATGAACATATAAACACAGAAAACCGCTGCGCAGCCCTCTGTCTTTTGCTGCTGGAGCGACCTGCACCTGTTTTCACATCCGAGCCCCCCCGCGCGTGTGTGTGTGTGTGTGTGTGAGAGCGCCGTGACTCTGCTGACACAGAGATGAGATAACTTATCAACGTGATTACTCTTTTTAATCACCAACACAGACCCCGCATGCGAGGTGACCGGCCAGAACTCAGATAAAAACAGAGCAGGTTTTCACTGCTGCTCCTTGTCTGTCTCTCGCTCAAGGCAGGAAAAGGACATGAGTGCAGTACTGCGCTGAAACCACGCCCACGTGCGACACGCCCCCAGCGTTCTAGGGCAAGGCAAAATCATGTTTTTTCATGATTTTTGAGACTTAATTTTATAAGGAAATCAATGTTTTTAATCAGTCAGATTTATATGGGTGATTAATAACACATATTTATGCCGTGTGACAAAATAAAAACACACATTTAATTTCACTTTACACGGTCTTTAACTCCTTTTCTGTTATGTCCTCAACCATTTTCTTATTTTGTTCTTCATTTAATGTAGGTAATTCGAGAGAGTCCAGAAAGTTTTGTATTTCCGCCATGCTACCTCCTCCCCTTTTAGAATAAAGCTTCTTATAAAATGTTTCAAATGCAGTCTGGATTTCATTTAATCTGTTTTTTATTATATTCGTATCTGAATCTCAGTTCTCAGCTCTGACTTTAGGGGACAGAGGACGGAGGAGACACTCACGGTCCACGGTGAAGCCGGTCTCTGGTTTGTGGTCTTTGCTGGAGAGCTGCCAGATGTCGAAGGCCTCGGTGGGCGAGTCGGGCAGCAGACGGAACATGAGGATGATGGTGTAGACCTGAGGAAGACCTTCAGGATGGACGTCTCTGTTCAGGAGACAAACACATGACCGGTTAGAACGGGCTCAGAACCTGATGGGTCCTGCTGGTTCCACTGGTCCAGACTGTTTCAGACCAGTTCTACACGCCGTTATGGAGGAACCCAACCTAACCCAACGTCTGGGTCTCAGACTGCAGACCTTCAGCTGCACCTCAGACCCAAACGTCCCCAAGTCCAGTTCCAGAACCACTAGGGCTAAAGCTGTGGTCCTTTCCCCAGTCACAATGAGTCCAAAAGTTTCTGGACCTAAGATCCAGGCTTTTTTCTGTCCATTGGACCCAGTCCTGGTTCTGGTGTCTGACCTAGTCCTGGTCCTGATGTTTGACCCGATCCAGGTCCTGGTGTCTGACCCAGTCCTTGTCCTTGTGTCTGACCTGGTTCTGGTCCTGAAACCTTGTAAAGAACCAGTGGAATCTGTGGACCTCACATAAAGTTCACATTGGCTCAGTGAGCTGTCAATCAGAAGCTGAGGAGAGACCCAATCTGTCAGAACTCCAACGTTGGGAAGAAGAAACTTCTGAGAATCAGAACTTTACAGCATCGGGTAGAACACATCCCCACAAAGACAGAAGGGAAGGAAAAGGAACAAAAACACATTGAAAAATCTCTGCAAACATGTGGATATCCTAACTGGGCCTTTGTCAAGTCAGCAAGGAAATCTGCTAAACACAATAATGAACAGAAAAAGACTAACAGACGAAAAAACATTGTCATTCCTTATGTTGCTGGAGTTTCAGAGAATTTCAGAAGGATTTTCAACGAACACAACATCCCAGTACATTTCAAACTAGCAAGACTCTCAGACAGAGGCTGGTCCACCCTAAGGACAGAACCACACACAAACAGAGTGGTGTAGTTTATGTGGTGCAGCGAGGACTGTCCAGACCGCTACATTGGGGAAACTAAACAGCCTCTTCACAGAAGAATGTCCCAACACAGGAGAGCAACCTCCTCTGGACAAAACTCAGCTGTTCACCTCCACCTCACGGACAAGGGTCACTCATTTGAGGACCAGAATGTGCAAATAAGGAAGCTCTTTATATTAAGGGCCAGTTTACACGACGCTGCTGGCCCCCCTCGATGACACCGATACTTTTCTGATCCAGCTCTCAAGGTGGAAGTTTTCCGCAGACCCCCCGCTGATAATGTAAACATCTCCCGTGGAGCTTTTGTTTGAACACATGCGCGCAGCACGCACGCGCGGACAGTCTGACATTTCACGTGTCACGTTGCAAAAT
>JBBPBX010099119.1:0-12580 GCA_038048925.1 Garcialebias charrua | reverse complement strand
TACCTGCTTTTTTTTTAAAATAATAGGATAAAAAGAAAGGAAAGACGGAAAGTAAGACTACAAAATATAAGAAGTATACACAAAGAGAGCACAAGGCAAAACACCCGACCACTGTCTGTACACCTGCAAAGAACATGACAAAACACAACAATAAAATACATGTGTATAACGAACTTAGAATATTCGTTCATTCATTCAACCTTTATTTAGGCAGGTGAATCTCATTGAGCCTCGAGGACTCATTTACAAAAGAGACCTGCTACAAACTAAAGAATGATGACAACGGCAACAGTAGATTTTCCTTGAACAATCAACAATAGACAAACATAAAAGAGAAATACAGTTTTTTAACAAGTTAAAACAAAGCTATCAAAGTAGCAAAACAGATAGAATATAAGGCAGATGTAGAAAATCAAAAACAGGAACATGTCTGCAGTGGTTTTTGCCAGGATTCCAACAGATTCTTAAAAACATTTAGAGAGGTCAAGGTCGAGAGCTTCAGATCTTTTTGTAAGATATTCCATGAAACAGGAGCGGAGTAGGAGAAGGCCCTTTTTCCAAGCTCAGTTCTCACTGACGGAACACTGCAGGTAATCATGTCCTGAGAGCACATGGCTTTGCAGTAAATTTCTATAAACATACTGTACCCATACCTACCCATATATTCATACATACAAACACATACATTCACATACACATTTACATATCTACATACGTTACCTGCATGTGCATCCATGCATCTATTTGTGTGTGGTTGAGAGCATGCATAAGTGTATAAGGCTTCTCTAATAGAACATTCAATAGTGACTGTGAAGCAGCAGAGACCCGACCCCCAAGACTCGAGGCAGACAAAGGGGGGACCAGAGCCCAAGACCCCTACCTGCTCTTAAACTCAGGGTTACCTGATATAAAGAAATTGTCTGATTTGCCATCAAAGTCAACACCTTTATGTTAAAATATTTTTAAAATAAAATTTAATAAATCTCTTCTGCAACTGATCTTTTTCCCCTGATGAGTGGAAAATCGGAGGCAGAAGGCTCTTTCTGTTTCTGTGATGTTTTTCTTTAGAAAAGGTTTAAACTTTTAGATAATTGTTGATTTACCTTCAATCCACCAGCCTGCAGAGAGCTGGATCCCCTCAGTGCAGAGCTTTTGTTGGCTTTGTTCGCAATAAAACACTGTCTTATCTACATTTACTGAGGAAGTTTTTATGCATTACTTTCAGGATTTTTGTTTATTTGTTATTTTATTGTTTGCACAAAAAAATTAACAACACACATAAAGGAAAAGATTAAAAACAAAATGTGCAGGAGAGGTCATAAACACCCTCACAAGTTTCTATTAAAAAAAGAACAAAATCATAAAAGCTTCGTATATAAGCTTACATCTTAAATGCACACAAATGCAATACAGTAGATAATAACAATACAGTACAATACAATAATAAATTTGAAATGTACAAAAAATATTTAAATAATAACAAAATCTAAAACAATCAACAGTGGTTAAACAGTTTGGTATTTTAGCGGCTTGGATAATTACAAACTAAAACTGACTGTCATCAGGTTTAAATAATGAGCCGGTTCACGTCGTCTGCCAAATCTCAAGAAAACCCACTTCTTCCTTTCTGGTCGCTGGTGTCCATCTCCAGCTGTCGCTGTTGGAGAGGCGGGCACGCCCTGGACAGGTCCATCAAACGAGCGGCAGTCGTTCATGCTCCAACTCTCACCTGGAGACAATTCAGAGATGTCCTGTCCTGCATGCTCAATCATATTAACAATAACTAGAGATATTAATTAAACAAACATGCATGTTTTGGGTCAAAAACCAAGCAGGTGAATTATTGTGTTCATTAAATCAGACCTCATATTTCTGAGAGCCGGATGGACACAACATCGTTCATTGCAAGAAGTCCAGACGGATACGATTAATTTTACAAGTCTGTCCGTCAAACAAAGAACTGGAAAGAAAAACAATCAGTGTGAAGCAGAGTCCCCTCCTCGTTGTCAGATCTGCAGTGACGTCCGCCGAGGCCAGAGCAATCAAACTACAGATACTGGTAGAAGTTTGTTTGCATGATGGTGCTTTTTTATTTTAAAGTGTTTCTTCTTCTTCTTTCAGCTTTTCCCTCTGCAGGGGTCTCCACAGTGAGTCCTCCTCCTCCATCTCACTCTGTCCTCACTCCAACCATGTCCTCTCTAACTGCATCCACATATCTCCTCTTTGTCTTTTTGCAGGCAGCTGCATTTCTAACATCTTTCTACCTGTCCTCCTCTGGACATGTCCAAACCACTGTCCCTCCTCTGGACATGTCCAAACCACTGTCCCTCCTCTGGACATGTCCAAACCACTGTCCCTCCTCTGGACATGTCCAAACCACTGTCCCTCCTCTGGACATGTCCAAACCACTGTCCCTCCTCTGGACATGTCCAAACCACTGTCCCTCCTCTGGACATGTCCAAACCACTGTCCCTCTCTGGACATGTCCAAACCACTGTCCCTCCTCTGGACATGTCCAAACCACTGTCCCTCTTCTGGACATGTCCAAACCACTGTCCCTCTTCTGGACATGTCCAAACCACTGTCCCTCCTCTGGACATGTCCAAACCATCTCAGTCTGGTCTCTCTAATTTTATCTCCCTGTGCTGTAACTCTGATGATCTCATTCCTAATCTTCTCCATAACTGTCACTCCCGAGACACACAAAACATTTACCTTCCTTCTCTGCATCATGTCAGCCAGCTCTCTACCATTGCCTGTCATTGTCCCCACATTTAGAGTTGCAACCCTCAGTCCTACATTCTTGACTTTCCTCTTCTCCCTCCGTCTCCTGACACGTTTCCCTCCTTGTAGTCTTCGACTAACAAAAGCACAATTTCCTCCGGCCTCCTGTAAAAAAAAAATTTGATAATTAAAATAAATTTGCATCTTAGTAAATTGTTCTGCAATTTTTTTTTCTTCTGGAATCTAAAAACAACTAAATGATGTGAAGTAAGTAAAACATCTCAGAATCAGCACAGTGGTGAAGTGGTTAGAGAGTGTTGCCCCACACAAAGAAGGTCACAAACCCAGCTGAGGCCTTTTTGTGTAGCAGTTCTCCTCGTGCAGATGTTTCTGCAGGTACTTCAGTTTCCTCCTGCACGTTCTGTGAACAGATGAGTCTAAACTGTCACTTCTGGTGAGAGGAAAGTGAGGTTATCAGCCGAAGGAGACCCTCAAAGCACGTTTCCATCCGAAGAAGATGGAGAAGCACGTCACATTCAGCTACAAGTTGAAGAAAACACTTATGGGAAGAATTATGTTTTTTATTAATGCTCAATTTATTTTAGGCATTTATTTCAGGAAACCATATTTAAATCTGTATTTAATGTAGTTTAAATAAATAAACTTTAGATTCAGATGATGTAAATGACTCAGATGTACATTTTTCTTTGATTTCTGTTGGAACACTGCTCAGTAAGTGCTCAGTCTATGACGGCGGAGCTGCTTCATCAGTTTCCATCCATCCCACTCTGAAGGTCAACCCACTGACACGGCACGAGGTTAGACCGTGCTCTCTGCTCTGTTGGGCTAACAATGTTCACATTCCACTTGATGGGAATAAGCGCCAACTCTTCTGTTTGGAAAAAATAAAAATAAAGATAGAGGCAAGTTGAGTTCAAATCGTACATATGGACAAAAATTATAAAATGTGCTCAAATCTGTAGTTTGTGTCTTTCACTGTGACACAAGTTAATGTCAATATTTCTTTTAAGTATCAAATGGACACAAATTAAAATTGCACAGCATGAGCTGACCCAATATATCGTACATCTTGAACGTTATAAAGGTTTAATCAAACCAAAGTGATGCTCTTTGTGCATGCTGTTAGTATTTGCTGCCTCCTCTTTAAAACACCCACGCTTAATGCAACTGTTTAATCTCCAAACTTGATGACCTGTCTCGTTCAAAACACACCTGGAGGTTTAATAAAAAGAACAAACAGCCGACACGGTTGCATTTGGAGAGCAACAAGACCATTGGAGGCCCGTGATGATTCATTACATCCACTGTTTGATGAATGTTTACAGCATTCCCAGGCGATCTGACCACTAAAGACGGTCTATTTAACCAGCAGGAAGCATTCGTTGTTCTATGTTAGTTATCAATAATGAATTAAATTTATGGCAGCAGACTAAGAACGCTTAAGTTCCTCATTGGATTCCAGAGGATAATTGATGTGGTCAGAAGCTCCTGCAGTCCATCACCACAGCGAGAGGTGGACTCGGTCTTATTGTGAAGACACCGTGACCTCAAGAGTCCACTTCATCATTTATTGTAAAACTGAAACCAAACAGCCTCAACAGGAGGAAGCAGTGTCCATTTTCTTCTTCATTATCACTTGGCCATCCATTTTCTCCCTGAATATGTTAATTTAGGATAAAACAGAGCGAACTACCGTATTTTTCATCCTATATGTCACCGTTTTTTGCATAATTTGCATGCCCTGTGACTTATACACTGAAGCAACGTATTTATGGATTCCCCCCAGATATATAAACCAATTTTTGGCTGAGTTATGATCGTTTTCATTCATTCTGACTAGGGTTGGGCATCGAGAATCGAGAATCGTTCGGAACCGGGACTAACTGTCCGGTTTTCCCGGAATCGTTCAAAATATTAATTTGCGATTCCTATGTTCGATGCTAGTTAGCCGACCGGAAGTAGCCGCCGCCGAAACCCAACGAAGAAGAATCCACCGGAAGTGTGCTTCCGAGATCGAAAGCTTACTAATTAATAAAATGACCAGTCAGGTCAGTGCAGCACTTGCAATAATTTTCTATCATGCAAAGGAGGGTGGAGAAGTAAAATAGTGTCCCGTCTTTGACGCGTTCCACCGGATTATTTTCGCTTCGTATCCGACCGGAAGTACAGAGTGGTCCGTCTGCAAAACGCTCCGCCGAACTTTTCGCTAATCGCTACCTCTTCAGCTCCATCAGGTAAATAAATAAACTATAAACTACATCTCATACCAACATTAAGGCAGCTAACAAGTTATACTCCGCTTAAAGCGGTAAGTCAGCTCAAATACAAACACAATGCTTTTTTTCCCCCATTTATAGATGGCCTCCCTTCACACCTTATAGCCATCCTCTCACTCCAATATGTATTTTTTTTTATTTTTTATTATTATTATTTTTTTATTATTTATTTTTTTTTATTTTTTTTATTTTTTTTATTTATTTTTTTTTAATAGAGAGAAAGAAAGAAAAGAGAAAGTGAGACAACAAAACAACAATTATCCACAAAAAGAGCACAAGGCAAACACACCAAACCTCCGTCCACAATCCTGCAAAGCACATGACAGAACACAGCAACGAAACATACAAGCATAAAGACTGATAATATTCATGACCTTGCATTAGATTTCTATATATAAACATACCCATACCTACAAATATATATACAGTATACATACATATATATTTATATTCATTTATATACCCATCTACATATATCTACATATACATCCCTGCATCCATTTGTGTGTGGTTGTGAGCATGCATAAGTGAATAAGGTTCCTCCAATAGAACATTTAGTAGCGATTGTGAAGCATCAGAGATCTGTCCCCCCAAAGCCCGAGACAGACGAAAGGGCGATCAAAGCCCAAGACCCCAGGAAGGACCCCGAGCCCAGAGTCCCCAGGACCACCCGAACAGGACGAGCCACTCGTCCACTCCCCAGATCCGACCAAGGGGAAGAACCGGACGAACCCCACCAGGGACCACACACAATGACCCCCCGGGGTCAACAGCGACAAATACACAGGCCCCCGCCAGAGCCCGCTGCACCGATGTAGCCCCAGGGCCGGACACCGATGCTCGGGCACCGGGGACGCCCACCCCTCAGGCCCAGACCCGACAGGACCTACAAACACGATGCTAACGTTAGCTTGTATTTTTTCTTCTTAGACAAACGACCTGAAATGGCTTCACAGTGTTCACCAGTGACTGTCCAAGGTAAAAACGTCAGTGTAACTGAATGAAGAGTGCCACAGAACTGTTACAGCATATGTTGTGAAAAGGTTGCATCCCTTTTCAGATGTGAATTCAACCATGGATTGCACATTGCACTCAAATCCAACACTTATTAACATTCTTAATCCATTTAAAGTTCTCTGTGTCTTTTAAAATGTTTTAATGTCTCTAGTTTTCATTATTATATAATTTCTGTTTATGTTCTCTTTCATTCCATTATGAGTGAATGTCACAGTTTGAAGAATTATTGAATAGGTTAGTTAGGCAATAACAACAGAGCTAATAATTGTACACATTCTCAGTCTTAAAAATGATTTAATAATCTCTTTTTACTGATAATACTGATAAACCTGTTGTTTGTTTAGGAACTTCCTGCAGTCTGTCCAGAAAGTCTCCACTGGAGGAGCGTTTTGCTGAGGAAGAGGCACAACATAATTTCACAACTCCATGTCCATGAAGAAACAAATGGAGAGAGGGCTGCAGATACCAGGACATCCCACCAGCTGTTCTGTCTGAGGATCCTGCTGCTGGTGGTGGAACCAGGTTAGCCCATCAGTGGGAGCTCAGTAACATGACTGCAGCATCAGACACTGGACAATATTATATGTATAATAATAATAATATATGTTGGTGAGTCCATGTTGGCTCTAATCTGCCCTGTGAGAAATTCATAGTAAATGTAACAAAAAGGAAAAAGTTCATAGCATTAAATTCAAACAGAAGTTCAAATTATTTCATCCTGAAATAACTCTGGCTAACTACTGTAGCTTTTTTATAACATGGAGTTAAACTCAAAGTAGTCTCCTCAGATAAATAGTGTTACCATTATTTTTATATTAAAGTTTCTGTTAACTTATTATTTTTATATTTGATTGTTTTTTGTTCAGTGCCCTGAGACAACTTCTGTTGTGACTTGGAGCTATACAGTATAAATAAACTGAACTGAACTGAACTGAATTGACATGTCTTTTTTTAACCCCGCCTACAAAAAGAATCAGAATCGAAACAAAGAATCGGAATCGGAACCGGAATCGCTCAAATTCAAACGATGCCCAACCCTAATTCTGACTGAAAATATTGAACACTACCATTTTCAGCTGCTAGATGGCACTCGAGTAGTATGGCATGTTGTTGTGTCGTGTAATGTAAAAGTGGCTATTAATGACACAATCGGCTTGCCATAGCCTGCCACCGTTGTCCTGCTCACCTGGAGCAACCATCAAATCAGCTGAATGAAATTCTTGTTAAATTCTTGTTAATTCATGTTGGGGATGAGATGGTGTAGAGGCAGGGCAGCCGGCTCAGGACAGGAAGGTCCTGGGTTCGATCCCCGGTCACTGCAAATCTCGTTGTGTCCCTGGGCAAGACCCTTAACCCCGAGTTGCTCCCGGTAGGACTGGATGGCGCCTTGCATGGCAGACTACCGCAACCGGTGTATGAATGTGTGTATGAATGGGTGGATGGCTGGTACTGTGAAGCGCTTTGGGGCCCATCATAGGGGGCTGGAAAGCGCTATATAAGTAAGCTCCGTTTACAATTTACCATTTAAAGCCCTCCCGTGCACACTCCCATGGTCATCATTTGGCAGCCAATCAATTTCTGGCACAACACCAGCCCACATTTCCGGGTTGTCAGCGGTGATGCATTATAGATGCGACTTATACGGTGCAGTGACATATTTGTGCTTTTTTCCCACTTTATTAGACATATTTGGACTGATGCGACTTATAGGGCAGTGCGACGTGTACGGCGGAAAATACGGTATTACTTTCTACCATATATAGTTGTCTAAAGAGTTTTTCTAAAACAACTAGATTGTAGTAAAACTATTGAATAAATTAAAGTTTGTTCAGAAACATTTTGCTCAAGAAGTATTTAACTTGAAAATAAATTACTGTACAGGTAGTCCCCGAATTATGAACGAGTTCCGGACCTACGGGCCGTTCGTATCTCGAAAATAACGCAAGTCGGATCACATACAAAAAATAAAAAATATATATATATTTTTTAAATAAATGAATACATGTACAGTACTGTACAGTCACCAGGCACTTAGCCTATCCTAACACAGTTTTTAAAGATGAAGGGGTGAGTTGAATTGTCTCCTTTCACATAAAGGGAGCTAGCTCCCTTTATGTGAATGGAGCCTGCTAGGGAGGAGGGAGACAATTCAACTCACTCCTTCATCTTTAAAAACTGTTCTAGGATAGGCTAAGTGCTTGGTAACTGTACAGTACTGTACATTTATTTATTTATTTTGAAAAAAAACTTGTTTTTTATGAGATGCATGACTTAAGTCAGAAACGTCGTAAGTTGAGGGCGTCGTAAGTCGAGGACTAGTTCATTTTGTATCTGTAGAAATCCATTCAGTCTGGGTCACAAGGCAAAATGTCTAGACCTCCAGCTCTCCATCACCTCCTCATGTTCTTCCCAAGAGGATTGTGATGGAGAGACACTGTTAGCTCTGAAAAACCTGGTTTAGGGGTCGAGATGGCGTAGGATCAGGGCTGCTGACTCGGGACCTGACGGTCCTGGGCTCAATCCCCAGTCATTGCACATCTCGTGGTGTCTCTGAGGAGGACACCCAATCCCGAATTGCTCCCTGGGCACTTACAAAGCTGCCCACTGCTCCACCTGGGGGCATCCCAGGTGCGATGGGTTAAATGCAGAGAGACAATTTCATCTACTGTACAGTATATGGGAACATACAATGATGACAACACATAGCACTTCATTATTATTATTATTATTTTATGTCACGTCATACAATATCATGGCTATATGACTTGGGATTTTAGTTTTCCAAATGTAGACAACAATGGTTCAGATTCTAAGTTTATGCTTCTCTTTATGCACGGCAGACTTAAGTGGCTTGACAGACAAAAACAATCCACAGAAAATTGTACAACGGGTGGGTAAAAATAAAAGTGCTGCTTTTACTAAATACAGTATTGTAATTAATTATTTCTGAAGAACATTCTTGAAAACCAACAGACATTTTCAGGCGTCCACAGGAAATTAGAAGGACATGTTTGTAAGATCTACTCTGTTGCTGAAGAATAAAACAAGATTAGGGACTGTTTGTACAAAGTACACACGGCTGCAGGTGCTGGACCTGATTGGTCTGTTAATCAGCAGGGACATATCTGCAGCTGGTAACATCTTCAAACCATGGACTCACCCTCATGCCTTTAGACTCTGCTAAAACTTTGGAGTCAGCTGTCGATGCCGCCGACATGACAGGATCAAAGAAAAGATCGGATCCCGGTCAGCTGCTGCAAGAATGAACAACATTATTCTCATTTTTACACAACCATACAGTCAAAGTTGGACAACTGGTGCTTTAGAAATGCAATAACCTGAAAGACTACGATGAAAAATGCAGCAAAACAAGACTTAATGCAGCAGAGCACAGAATCCCAGCACTAAACCAATGAATGCACCAATACAATTTCACAGTAAAATTAATGGTTATAAATAAATTTAAGATATACTTTGTCAAAAAACAAAAACAAACAGCAATTGTAATTTTTAGTTTGAAATAAAGTAATGCTTAACTAACGTCAGAGGATGGAGGGGGTCTCCGGCTCATCTGGAGGAGTTTAAGTATCTGGCCATCTTATAGGAGGATGGAGCAAGAGATGGATCAACAGATCTAGAGCCTCATCCTCAGTAATGAGGCTGTTGCTTCGGTCAGTCGGTGAAGAAAGAGTTAAGTTGAAAGACCAAGCTTGCCTCACCAGCCCTCACCTGTTGTCATGAGATGTAGATCATGACAAAGAACTGGACACAAGTGGCTGGAATGAGCTTCCGTCACAGGGTGTCCAGGCTCAGATTTGGAGATAAGGCGAGAAGCTTCGTCGTCCTCGGAGCTCGGAGTAGAGCCGCGGCTCCTCTGCATCAAACGGAGTCAGCTGAGGTGGTCCGAGCATCTGATTAGGAAGCATCACCTTGGAAGTTTTCCAGGGCAGCGGGTTCGGATGTTGTCAGTCCATACAATGGTGTTATTAGCTGTAATCATCCCCATATATAGCGGTGAAACTGTCCAATCTACCTCCTAGCATGTTTAAAAGAACGTTATCAGCGTTATCGCTGTGAGTAGGCTGTGTGTTTCCATAAACCCGGAAGTGTTGTGGTTTTTTTTCAGCTCATGTAACCGTTTTCCTAAACCTAACCTTAAACCTGACCCAGAGGACCAACCCTAAACCTAACCCCCTTACCCTTGTGCCTAAACCTAACCAAGACCCTAATCCTAACCCAAGACCCTTTACTCTAAACCTAACCACGTAGCTAAAGACGGAGCCTGCTGTCATCCATTGTAACGGTGACAACGTACCTTTAAACCTCATAGGAGGTAAAGGAGGGGCAATCTGACCGCTACGAATGGGGATGATAATAACTGATAACGGCCATTTAATGGTTGATAACATCCGAAGCGGGTGTCCAGGGCATGTCCCACTGGTAAGAGGCACTGTGGCAGACCCAAAACACGCTGGTGTGATTGTCCATTCTCTCTGGTCTGAAAACCATCTGGGGTCCATCAGGAGGAGCTGGAGAGTGCTGCTGGGGAGAGAGATGTCTGGGTTTCTCTTCTGGACCAGTGTCCTCTGTCATATAAGGACTGATATTTCAGCAGTTAGTTACAGTTAGTCACTGTGCTGCACGTAAGGGGGTTGTCATGGTAACGCCAGCTGAGTGATCTGTGTCAGAGCCATATAAAGTGAGAGTTGCGACACTTCCATAGAGTTCCGTTGTAAGAATGGAATGCGGAAGTCACGTGGGTCATGGAGGGGGCGATTTGTTCCATGGCTGTTTTACAGTCTGACTCTGCCTGCAGTAGCGCTCCGTCGCCGCCAGAGGGCGCAGCTCCACAAGGTTTCCATAGCCGTTGTTTGGAACGATTGACCGCCTATCGGCGACATCAAAGAGTGTCAGAACTCTCTATATATATGGCTCTGATCTGTGTTATTCGGTCCTGCTGCTCATGTCATATGCTGTGTTGGATCTGAGCTGGCATAAAGAAGAGTTCTGGTAAAAGCTGAACAAGTGTGTGGACATTCAGTTACTTTACATGGTGTCAGAAGTCGACGTTGGACACACGACTTCAGGAAAATGGCCAAGTTCAACCCACCGGAGAGTTTTCCATTTGACCGCCCGACAGAATGGGAAGATTGGAAACAACGTTTCAAACGCTTTCGGTTGGCGACAAAACTGAATAAAGAGGACGGCGAGGTCCAGGTCAGTTCTTTAATATACGCCATGGGCCCGGAGGCTGAAAACATTTTTAAGGCTTTCACTTTTGAGGAGGATGATCAAAATAAATTTGACGTCGTGTTAGGAAAATACGACGAGTACTTCTACCCCAAAAGGAACGTAATTCACGAGCGCGCATGTTTCCACCAGAGAGTGCAACGGCCCGGTGAGAACGTTGAAACGTTTATCAGAGCCTTGTATGACCTATCTGAACATTGTGACTTTGGGACACACAGAGAGGAGCACATTAGGGACCGCATAGTAGTGGGCATTAATGACAAAGAGCTGTCACGTAAACTGCAGCTAGAGTCAACACTCACGTTAGCCCAAACTATTCAAGCTGTGCGCCAGTCCGAGGAGGTGTCCAGGCAGATGTCCCAGCAGAGTGAGGCGTGCGCAGCAGTACAGGAGATCGCACAAGCTAAATCATACAGGGGACGTCCACAATGGAAAAACAAAAAGAGGGAAAGTGGAGATCGAACAACAGAACCAAAATGTGGAAGATGTGGCAAAATAAAGCATAAAGACCAAGATAAATGCCCAGCTAAGAGATCAACCTGCAATAAATGCAAAAAGGTGGGTCACTGGGAAATAATGTGCCACAGCAGATCAATCAGGGAAGTGACAGAGACAGATCCAGTTTCACAAACACCATACTTCCTCGGGGCAGTCACAGACGCTAATAGAGAGAGAGATCAATGGTCTGTACAAATTCTGATTGGTGCAACACCTGTTACCTTTAAAATTGATACAGGGGCAGATTTAAACATCATGGACAGAGAGACATTTAACACATTAGTCCCTGAGCAAAAACTGATTCAGTCAAACATTCCTCCAATAAACAGCCCAGGTGGTCAGCTCAACTGTATGGGGAAGTTTCAGGCCAGTACAAAATACAAGGAGAAGCACTACTCATTCCCAGTGTATGTGATCCATAGTCACACAGCTAACAGCCTGCTAGGCAGAGACACAGCGTGTACAATGGGACTAGTTAAACGCATCGAGGAAGTGCACACCGCATTTGGTGAACATGGGACTCTTAAGACAGAGCCCGTAAAAATACAGCTAAATGATAACACAGAGCCATACGCTGTACACACGGCCCGCAGAGTTCCCCTACCTCTCATCGAGAAAGTAAGAGAGGAAATACAACGCATGGAGGAGAATGGTGTGATCGAAAAGGTGACAGAACCAACTGATTGGTGCGCACCTATGGTGCCAGTCCCAAGACGAGATGGCAAAGTGCGCATCTGCGTTGATCTGAAAAGGCTAAACGAGGCAGTAAAGAGAGAGAGATATGTTCTCCCAAC
>JBBPBX010099118.1:5000-12580 GCA_038048925.1 Garcialebias charrua | reverse complement strand
CTTTAACCACAAGGCCAAACCAGCAGTTGAGCAAAAGCAGTCCTCCATCGTATAAGAATGATTACAGTTTGCTTACATTTTGATGAAGTGAAAAGTATCCTCCTTCGGCAAACAGCCCACGTACCTCCGCTCGTTGCATGCGGCGCTTCGAACCGCGGCTGCACATCCAATCCAGACACACAATCCAAGTTCACCGAGTGTTTCCAGTTAATTTATCCGTATGAGGCAACCTCTGACCGGACCCACGGACCTCAGAAGCCAGCAGCTCCCAACAGCTCCTGGCCGCAGATGGTCGCCGGCGGTCTGCTCGTTTACAACAATTATAAAGTATTATTATGTCGATGTATATATCTAGTCTCACCCCGATTTCTCCGAAACAAAAGGCTTTAAAAAAAAAGGGGGGGGGGGAAAGATGCAATGGACAAGATACGATCTCTGGTCTCCCAATAGGCTGTATGCCACGGACTTCCTTTCTAGCACTTCCGCATTCATGAGCCAGAGGGCGCACTTCCGGTTCACAGCCACAGAATGGCGATCTTTACACAATCTCTGCAGGACTTTCCGACAGTCAATGTGTACAGAATTATTCAGACCTTGTCTAAAGCGCACATCTAAGAAAGACAAAGGATTTAAGCTTTATGTGTCCAACTACATAAATAACTCTGAAGGTAAGTCTGTATTTGTTTTCAGTTCACCAAACTGCATCATGTAGGCTAACACAGCTAACATAGTTAACCCTTGCTAAATTGTTGAGTAAACGTGTTTTGTCTGTACATTTCTGATTTAACACAAATGTTAGTTTCAAACAAGGAGGCAGGAGAAGTCAGGGCTAAGTGTTTACAGTCCATGAGGAGCAGCAGAAGCCACTGTTTGAGTCAAAGGCACCTGACAGTTCAGTTTCAAACAAGGAGATTTAGAGCAGATTTAGAAACACAAGTTATTTTAATTTAATTATTTTAATTCAAGTTTGTGTACAAAACTTGAGTTGAAGTTAAATATCAGACAATATAAACTCTTTATATTCAACACATGTCTGCTATATGGTTTTGTGAATCTCACTGTTTATAGCAGCTCTTAATAAGAGATGTTTTCTTTCACTGGACAGGACACCGTAGTGATGATGATGATGAGGGAGCCAGCTGGTCCAGCCTGGATGTTTGTGAGCTGAGATCAAATACAAACAAGTTGCTCCACTGATGACGAAGGACATGTGATCCATGTGGATGGTTGAACAGAAGAGCTGCTTCTTCACTTACCTTTGTCTGACTGATTAATGTTTTTAAATCTCCATTAGCTGTCGAGGAAGCTGTGACTTAAAGTCAGAAGCTGTAATGCTATAAACTGTTTAAATATTGTGCCTCAAACGTTTTCTACAGTAATGTAACATCATCATCAAATTTGTTTTTAATAAACTGGCTAAAATAAACTGAACTCTAAGCCTGTCTTAAATCAACATACACATTTTTTTGGGTGATAATAAGAAGACAAAGTCAGAATGTTTTGAACATTTTATTTTCTTACAAGTAGTAAGTAGTGTGACTGTAGTGTCAGGGTACAGTAGTCCTGAAGTATGCAGGTAGATTTTTATGCATCTGCTCTTCAGGTATCGGGTCCTAATTGAGCCGAGTACTGTCAATAAAAAGTTGCAGTGATAATCCGCCTGACCGTGGACTGATGGACACCGTACCGGTCAGCAAGGTCCCGTTGCTTTCATCCAAGGTCAAGGTCATTTAAGAACAGGAAGAACTCAACGGGCTGCAGGATATTGGTTGACGGGGTGGTGTGGATAAATAATCAATAAATAACACTGAACAACTGGTAATAACTAATAATTCAATCTCAATGTCACTACTTGTGCAATAACCTGTCACACAACCTGTGTAATGTTGATTATGTGTAGTGTATATATATATATATATATATATATATATATATATATATATATATATATATATATATATATATATAACTATGTGCATGTTAGCTTGTACTGTATTACTAGTTTGAAATACTTACAGTAGTTCATTCAAATTCATCCTGCTGCATCATTACTGTATATCCAACCATGTTTACTGTCTCTCTTCAGGACTTTGTGAATATTATAATTACTTTTTCACTTTGCATGCTTTTAGTATAGTTTGATTTTTAGCAAGTCAAATCTGCTCTTCTCATCCTGAGCACTTCATTGTACTGTTAACTCTGTGTTAACCTGTATATGACAAATAAACACAACTTGAACTTGATGGGGAGTTCCTCTCATCTCATTCTTGGTGAACACCGACCATGGATGGCAGAGCAGCGCAGTCATGGGTCAGAAACACATCAGGAGGTAAGATGATGCAAACCTGAAAAAACAAAAAAGTGTTCATATTTACCTACATAACGTAAAAAACCAAACAGAGAACTCTTTATGAGAGTTATGCTTTAAAATAAATAATTACATCTCAGGAAATAAAAGTTTAATTGAAGTGAAACAGTTCTGGTTTCATATTAAAGGAAACTGCAGAGAATATTTCAGAGGTGTAACAGCCCTGAAGTTACTAGGAGTTTACAAACATATTTACAGATTAGAAAACTGTTAAAATCTGAATATTATTTTCAAAGTATGTAGTTACAAACTTTTATTAAATCACTCATCATGACTCCAACATTAAATCTACAAGTGCAGGATGGGGAGTCGAGTCATTCATGTTTCTTACTGAGCTGCAGCTGTGTTCTCCTCGCTGTCCTCTCTGCTGCTTCTTCTCCCAAAGCCCCGGTCATGGAAGGGACAATTATTCCACTGGAACAATGCAGGTACAGCTCATTTTTAACCACTGTTTGATGCTGGCTCTTGAATATTCTGAGGTTTAAAACGCCGGCTACAACCGAGTGTTAGCTTTAAGGCTAACTCGGTTAGCCACGAACTCTGGCATTAAAATATAAAAAACTAAGCGCTCTATTGTACCTGCTATTCACTGGACACAACGGCACACAACAAATCTCTCTTGTTGAACCAGTAGCTCGCAGATAATTTACCTTTTGTGTCTTTTACATGGTCTAGTTCTAGAAGCTACCGCTAAAAACAACTGCTGTCGACCAGAACCGGAAGTGTAGCGTAGAGCCCAGATTTAAACGGAAGTACGTCACCACTACCCGTGGCATATACCCTATTGCCGCTCCACTGCTCTAACCACTCGACCAAACTGGCAGTTGTGCAAAAGGAGTCCTTCATCATATAAGAAGTGTGTGTGTGCACAGTTTCAACGAGACAGAGTTCAAACAAGGTAATAAAACATTCTGGTTTTACTCAAGATGTACTGCTGGCTGGAGCAGGGCTGAGCCCATAGCCCCCCCGGGGGCTAAATAAATGAATAAATAAATAAATGACCGCCAGGTCAGTTCCTAAACTGCTCGGCAACCGTGACATCTTTTATACTGAAGTGGGTTGAGGCGCACCAGGGGTTGCTAGGTGAGGGGCTGGACTCAGGTTTGGTGTGGGTTGTGGCTGCGGTTTGCATACCTGTCAAGTTTTGGATTTAAAAATAAGGGAAATTTTCTGCCGGGTACGCCGAGCCATCCCACTAGCCCAGGGATCTACAACCTTTATGATCAAAAGAGCCATTTCTGCCCCTTTGTTCACTAAATTAAACGTTTCCGGAGCCACAATACCTGCTACAACTGGGATTCTCAACTGGTGGCACACAGACCACTTTAAGTTTGTTAAAGGACAATTTTCTGACCTGTAGTTTTCTGGCCATTGTAAAGCTGAAAATATCTAATGATTTGTTGATATTTTTACATTTTAGACTAAAAAAGACCAGATTATCATAAAGAAGGAAAAATAATGTGATCTTTCCCAATTAAAAAATAAAATAATGAACTATGCAGGTCTAGGTAAATTATTTTAATTGTGGAAAAATTAAATATCCTACTTCAAATAAATAAAGTTAACTTATGTTTTACTCATTCTATTAGTTCTAGTATTCACACATTTGCAAAGGAAATGACAGGAAAAACTGCTAAAACTAGCCCTTTTGTTGTTATAAGAACAAATAAAATTCAGTTTAAAGTTAGTTTTGATCAAAGCTTGGAAGAGCCACTGCTGAGGGACCAAAGAGCCGCATGTGGCTCCAGAGCCACAGGTTGCAGACCCCTGCACTAGCCCAACCAAAGTCCAGAACCCCTTACATTTTAAGACAGGTTTACAAGAAATCTAAAATAACTACCTATCAGCCTCTTTCAAACCAGTTATGTGATCACAATCTGACAGGCTTACCTTTGTGCTTGACGGATTTTTCATGCTGACGGACATCGTTCCTTCCCCCATGAGAGAGAGACACTAAAGTCGCGGTTACAAATCTTAAAAAACGCGTAATAAACTTTAGGAAAGTAAATTCGCTGTCCCATTTTTCAACATATTTACACGAAGTCTTAACTTTTTTGGCAGGGACGCGTCCTCTCTCGTTAATTCTCGTTACATCCATCTCTCTGTTTTTCCGGGTTTGTTCCTGACCGCGCCGGCAGTAACATCGCGAGAACTGCCACCGAGGCGACTGCAGGTGGCAGTTCTCGCGAGGCTAGTGACAGAGGCACCGGAATGTTTTTTTTTTTTTTTAAATAATATTATAATACGGGAGATTTCCGGGAAAATAATAATTCGGGATCACGACGGGAAAGAGGGGTAAAATACGGTAGTTTCCCGGCCAAAACGGGAGACTTGACAGATATGGCGGTTTGTGACGTCACAAACCGCAGGAAGTGCAAACGGAGTGTTTCTATCAAAGATAAATAAATATACTTAGAGTAAATAAACCACTGGGTGCATTTTTTTAGCACTAGGACTGTTTTTTTATGAAGTACATACCCAAAGTTCAGTAAAAAAAACATTAAAAAGTGAATTTTGTATGTGTGGTCCCCTTTAAGTGCTCTATAAATAAAATGGTATGGTATGGTCAGGATGGCAGACTGGAACGAAGTGAAGATTCAACGTGTCTACTGGCTTCCTTAGATAGAGAACTTTACTAATTGGCTTTTCTATGGATGTGAATGTTCCTGTAAAGAAGAACAACTTTTTTGTGATTTGGTGTCATAAAAATAAACTGAATTGAATAGAATTATAAGTCCAGATGTAGCCATGCTGCATCACCATCTCCCATACCTCTCTTTAAATGCCTTCCTCTCTTGTGGTGCTGTTCATCAACATGATCATAGAGGAAATGGGGTTCAGACATACTTTGCACTTTTGCTGGGTGGGTCATCCTGTGACTTGTTTCCTCTTGCTAATCAATGGTGACTTCCTGCTTACATCAAAACCAGCACCTCATAGCAGTTCCCTTGAAACTTAAAAAAGGTCTCATAAACTGGGCTGAGTGGGGGTGGGTACTGACAGTGGCCAGGCCCTTAACACTAGGAATACCAAACACATGTACTTGTACATATTTTACATATAGCTCCCATGGGAGACTGTAAAATGACAGATTGAGGAATTTGCATTCCATTAGGTTTGTGTGACCCCCTGGGGCTGAAGTCTTTTGTGTGCTCAAAACATCCCCCCAGTAGCCAAAACAAAACATCTCCCCATATTCCAACAACAACATTCCTTCTGCAGGTTCAAAGTGCAGCTTTTTACAACACAGACCAAACTTTTGGAGATGTTGATGACTCTTTGCAAATGTCAACGCTAGAAACTTCAGTTTATTTTATAGATATACGTTTTATACTTTTTATACTACTATGCAAAAACTCAAGACAGTATTACACTTTTATTATTTCATTTTATGCTTATGTTCATTGGGTGTTTGGTGTTTTAGTGGTGTTTGGTGTTTCAGTGTTGGTGTAAATTTTCATACTTTTATACTATTATGAAAAAACTCAGGACAGTGTTACACTTTTTTACTATTTTACTATTTTATGTTATGTTTATTAAATGTTTTAGTGTTTAGTGTTTAGATGGTTACTGTTGCACCGAGGGACTGAGAGAAACGCAATTTCGGTCCTGTGTATGTCCTGTACATACAGGTAGTCCCCGATTTACGAGCGAGATCCGTTACAACGAGGCGCTCGTAAACTGGAAATCTCGTAATTTGGAACGGCCGCCACGCTTCTCGTAAGTCCGGAATTTCGCTCGTAAATTGGAACGGTTTTGCTAGCGCGACTACGAACACTCGTTTTTCATCGAAAAACTGCTTATGAGTGCATAAAAATGATCGGAAACGTGTGTCCACATGTTTAGCTAACGAACTGTGGTGAAAAAACACAGGAAAACTCAGTATTTTTTGCGTTTTTTCCAATAATTCGCCAGCTCGTAAGTCCGGAACCTCGTAGATCAGAGCGCTCGTAAATCGGGGACTACCTGTATTGTATTTCTGACAATAAAGTTGACTTTGACTTTGACTGCCTCTAAGCGAGCAGGTCCCCGGTTCAAATCCCGGTCCGGGGGCCTTTCTGGGTGGAGTTTGCATGTTCTCTCCGTGCATGCGTGGGTTTTCTCCGGGTGCTCCGGTTTCCTCCCACAGTCCAAAAACATGCATGTTAGGCTGATTGGCAACTCTAAAATTGACCCTGGGTGTGAGTGAGACAGGTCCCTCTTGTAAATGAGTCCCCGTGGCTCAACGAGTCCAGCCTGTATAAATAAAGGTTGAATGAATGAATGAACAAACTGATATGGAGAGAACACAAATTATGTAAGAATAAAAATACTAAATCTATTACAGTACTGTACAAAGTCAGAGACCCATTGAATGATAAAGCTCTGTATTTGTTGTATAACACAATCATTTTTCCACACTCAAAAGTATGAATGTTTACATGAAAACTGGAGTGAAACAACTTTATTCAATTTTATTTCACTCAGCATGTAGCTTGCAGATAGGCAGATAGGCAGCCATGGCATAGTGGTAATGGCACTCGTCCACCGATCGGAAGGTTGGAGGTTCGAATCCCGTTTCCCCACACCATGTGTCGTTGTGTCCCTGGGCAAGACACTTAACCCCGAGTTTCTCCCGGTAGGACTGGATGGCGCCTTGCATGGCAGTCTGCCGCTACCGGTGTATGAATGTGTGTATGAATGGTTGGATGGTTGGTATTGTAAAGCGCTTTGGGGCCCCTCATAGGGGGCTGGAAAGCGCTATATAAATAAGCTCCATTTACCATTTGTCCTTCGTCCAGGAAGGACAAAGATGCCTTCCTGACAAAACCGCCGTTCACATAAAGCGCATGTGTCTCCGCGGAGAAACTTATGAACTGACACGGTCCATAGCAGGGTTTCCAGGCCGAAGGCCTGTAAGTCGATGTCCTCGTAAGTCGGGGACCACCTGTACAATCCCGCCGCCTTCAGATAAAAGTGACCAATGCAATCCCGCCTTGACCGTGGAATACTGTAGGTGATATTTAGTATTTTTATTCTTACAGAATTTGTGTTCTCTCCATATCAGTTTGTTTGTTCATTCATTCATTCAACCTTTATTTATACAGGCTGGACTCGTTGAGCCACGGGGACTCATTTACAAGAGGGACCTGTCTCACTCACACCTAGGGTCAATTTAGAGTTAACAATCAGCCTAACATGCATGTTTTTGGACTGTGGGAGGAAACCGGAG
>JBBPBX010099116.1:0-12580 GCA_038048925.1 Garcialebias charrua | reverse complement strand
TTTTAAAGTATTTTAAAGTGTTAGGATAGTTGAAATGCTTTGTAACTGTTCATTACCGCACTGCTCGTGCGGTATATAAAAGAAAAGAAAAAAGGTAGTCCCGAATTACAAATTTTCGGTTTACGAGCAACTCATAAGTACGGAACTCGCTCGTAAGTCGGGGACTACCTGTACATAGCTAGTGTGTGTTTAAAAACACACCCAAAATATATTTATATGTACACACACAAATTAAAAATTAAATATAAATCACCAAACACCAAATAATTCACAATGTCTGCGTAGGTCCCAGCTGGTAAGGTCTTCTCATCTTCTGACATGTTGGAGAGCCGGTATGGGTCTTGGCTGCCAATTAGTATTTTATCCAAATAACGTTCCTTTGCTGCAGGCTGAAGCTGGTCCACATACTCTCTTGCAGCTTCCGTCTTCTTTACAGAGGTTTGTTTTCCAGACAACATGGTCACAATGAGAAATAAAACTGGAGCTCCGACTTCAATGTGTTTACAGCGTGGTGGCGGTGCTTCCGGTATTGCGCAATCGGTGAAAAGGGTCTATAAGATTTACCTGACTAAATAAAGGTTGAATGAAAATTGTTTTCACAAATATTCAATGAAAAAAACTAACAGTTAAGTAAAATTAAAATAGTAATCAAAACTTTTGGAATTGTAATGATTTCTTTTTTTAAACAAAAACGTTTGTTTAAAAACTTTATTTTTAATAAAATAACTAATTTTTCTCTCGTGAACAGTTATTTTCAAAACAAACTTTTATTATTTTATTTTTATTACATGTTTGTGCTGCTGTGTGGAGTAATGTTTTTCTATGATATTAGTGCTTAGTGTATTTTTAGTTGATATTTTTCTTAGTTCACATCTTAGATGTATTACTGTTCTTTGTTGGATGGAACTGGGAGCCTGTGTAAATAATCTTGTTTATCACATGTACCACATGTGGTGCGAATGACAATAAAGGTTCTCTGATGGGATCACTCAGGCTGTGACTTAGATAAAATCTTGGCACCTTCTTTTTGAGGGGTATTGTCTTTCAAATTGGGTGACACTGTCCTCCTGTCTATTTATTTATTTATTTATTTATTTCTGCCAGGTGGAGAAGCTGTCGTTCCAAACAGGCAGACGGTTCGGCGGTTCTGATGGGTCCAGATGAACACACAGCAAGAGTCCAGTTCATTAACGTAGTTACAGTTCGGTTCACGTGTTTTTAATAGTGTTCAGTTTAATTCTCAGTGTTTGCGTTGTAAAATTTGTGCTGCTGAATAAATAAATAAATAAAAAATAAACCTGGTGTCTTCATTTTCACAGCACGTTACGCACTGTTTAAAAAATGTAACGAGTCCAGATAGATACTGTACAGTTCAGATAAATTTAAACATCTCCCACGCTAACATAAATACTGTTTATTATTGTTAAACTGTTATATTGAGCAGCGTGACACGTGAAATGTCAGCCTGCCCCGCGCGTGCGGGCTGCGCGCATGTGGTTGACACAAAAGATCAGCAGGAGATGTTTATATTATCAGCGGGGGTGCAGCGAAAAAGTTCCACTTTGGGAGCAGGCTCAGAAAACTATCGGTGTCATAGAGGGGGGCCAGCGGTGTCGTGTAGGCGATAAGCAAAGTCGCAAAGAGAAAGTAGCGGTTACACTCAAAATACGCGCCGTGTAAACTGGCCCTAAATCTCCGCCTGCTCCTAAAACAGCCAATCAGTGATTCAGTGGGCGGTACTTAGATTTGCCAACTGAGATTGAATATTGTCACACTAAAACTGCAGGAGGGGAGGCTGAAAATGAAAAGGCAGTTTGCTCTGTAGCTCAATGACAATTGGCAGTGTTGAATAAGAAAATAATAATAATAATAATAATAATGAATTCAATTTATAATGCACTTTTCATTAATAAAAATCTCAAAGTGCTACAAAGTGTAACAAAGCAAAGATCAAAATAAAACAAGTGATAAAATCAATAATAATATCGACTAAGATCAAAGATAAAATCATGTGGATGCAGATTAGGCTTGCTTAAAAAATAAATAAAATAAAACAAGTGATAAAATCAATAATGATATCAGCTAAGATCAAAGATAAAATCATGTGGAGGCAGAATAGGCTTGCTTAAAAAGAAAAGTCTTTATGCTGCTTTTAAAGTCAACCAGTGACTGTGGAGCTCTCAGGTCGTCAGGGAGGGAGTTCCACAGGCGGGGGGCAGCCACACAGAATGCTCGGTCTCCCATGGTCCTCAATTTGGTCCGAGGAATATGAAGGAAATTACTGTTCTGTGATCGTAGAGACCGGGTGGATGAATATGGTGCAAGAATGTCCTTTAGATAGTCAGGTGAAGTTCCGTGCAAGCATTGATGGGTAATGAGAGCAGTTTTGTACTGAATTCTGTAGGTGACAGGAAGCCAATGGAGGTTATGGAGAATGGGTGTAATATGTTCAAATTTACGAACTCTCAACAGAATCCTTGCTGCACTGTTTTGAATATATTGAAGCTTCTGAAGGTTTTTGCCAGGGATTCCAATAAACAGGGAGTTGCAGTAGTCGAGCCTGGAGGAGACAAAGGCATGGACGAGTTTCGCAGCATCAGGAAAAGTCAGAGATGGGCGAAGTCTGGAGATGAATATTAGGAATATTTAAGAGAACTGTCTGGTACTAAAAAAATACAGTAGATTGATTCTATTTATTTGCTCTCTCCACTGCACACCTGTAGAAGGAGGTGAGGTCTGAACTTCTCAGACCAGCTCATCTCAGCCGTCTGAGGAAGTAGAGTCTCTGATGAACTTTCTTGATCAGGCTGGTGGTGTTGTTGCTCCAGCTGAGGTTATCGTTCATGTGTGTACACCCAAGTACTTGTAGCTGGAGACCACTTCCACTGCAGATCCTCCTATGTTCAGTGGGGTGTGGGGTTTGTTTGTTCCTTCTGAAGTCCACAATCATCTCCTTTGTCTTCTTAACGTTGATGTGAAGGTTATTGTCCTTGCAGGACCCAGAGCCTCTTTATCATAAAGTGGATGAAAAGACCCTTAGACCAGTCTGGTGGGTGACCAACTTAACACGGAGGAGACAGATATCAGATTTTAGGTCACTTCAGTTTCTTTAACAACAAACATGAACATGGCTGGCTGTGAGGGCTAAACACACGACATATACATGTAGTAGCTAAAAGATAGATGCTTAAAGGGATTGTGACATGATTTTGCAAATTTGAATATCTGTCAGAACATACACATCCTACATCATTGAGCTCTGGTCGTCCCTGCACAACAAATCACAAACATATCAAACCTTTATTCCAAGTTATGGTAGTTTTTTTCTCTGGGATACTCCCCTAAAAATCTGCGCATGAAAATGAAAATGATTTAATCTTAATTTTATTTCTGACTCAAAAAAGGCAGCTTGACTTTGAAATTAAAAAGCATTTCTGCTATTTCATTTTAATTTTCAAAATTGACATTTCAAAATGAATTTTGGCCACTTTTTACAAAGACATATATTGAAAATTAAATGTTAAATGTTATTTTACTTATCATTTTAATTAAGTTACAAATTGAGCAGTCTCGAAGAAGAAAATGAAAATGCAGTTTGGTTTATTCATTTTTAATTTTATTTATGACTCAAAAAAGGCAGCTTGGCTTTGAAATGAAAAAGCATTCCTGCTAAACCATTTTAGTTTTCATTTCGTCTCACATCCGCTTCCATAGAGATATATATCGTATATCGCAATGTATCACAACAATATTGAGATATGAATTTTTGTCCATATCGCCCAGCCCTAGTCTGTACTGATACAGGTAGTCCTCGACTTACGACGGAGATCCGTTCCTGCGCGGCGGCGTGAAGCAAATTTCGACGTAAGTCGGAACATACGTCCAAACTGCACCTTATATGTACAGTACTGTATTTTACCAAGCACTTAGCCTATCCTAACACAGTACCCTACATAATTATCAAAAAACACATACATTTGGGAGCCATAATGAAAAACAACATTGAAGAGGTCCTCTCCTCTTTTCGCTTTATCTTCTGCCACTCGGTTCTATTTTCAGAAAGCATGGTATGCAATTTCATTTATATGCGAATGACTGTCAATTCTACTTCCCTTTAAAACAAATTGGCTCCATACAGTCTCTCCTGGACTGTCTTGATGACATTAGAGGGTGGATGGCACTTAACTTCCTCCATTTTAATGAAAAAAAAAAAAGACTGAGGTTATGGTCTTTAAATCCAGTGGTCCTAACAGTCCCCCCACATTTGATTTTTCCTCTTTGGCCCCATATGAAAAATCGATTGTGATAAATCTAGGAGTGAAAATTGACCCCTGCCTAAAACTTGACTGTCATGTCAACAGCATGGTTAAGTCCTCTTTGTTTCAACTGAGGCGCCGTCAAAAATCAAGCCCCTCCTCTCTAGGCACCACTTAGAAACAATAATCCATGCTTTTATTACTTCACGGCTGGATTATTGTAACTCTCTTCTGATTGGAGTTAGCCAGGCCTCGCTCTCACGGTTGCAACTGGTGCAGAATGCTGCTACACGATTTTTGACTGGTACAGGCAGACGTGAGCACATCACTCCAGTTTTAATGTCCCTTCATTGGCTTCCTGTCCAGTTTCGAATCCATTTTAAAGTTTTATTGTTTGTTTTTAAGTCTTTGAATGGTTTTTGCCCCTCTTATCTGTCTGAACTGCTTCACCTTTACATGCGTGCTCTTAGGGTCAGCTGGGTACCGACCAAATGCGTTTCGGGCAGCGGAAGCAGTCGGTTTACATTGAAAGTCTATGTGGAGACGCGTCGAGGTGCGTCGAATCGTGAAGCGGCGCGTTTTGAGTGTTTGAAGCGGCGCGGCAGCGCGCGGCAGTTCATTTCCGCGCACGCGACGCAGTCTAAGCGGTTCCGGTTCTGTGAGGTGCGGACGTGGGGAATGAGCTGCTGCTGAAAACTCTAAACTTGTGCGTAAGTATTATGATAAAGCTTTGGTAAGTCCATATTTATTTAAATAAAATATATAATTAAATGTAAGATCATTTAAAAAAGGTATTAAAATTTGATAACCGATCTTTTTTTTATCCTACTATTTCAACAAACTGGACGGGAAAACGTCGGAGAGCCTTGAGTTATTTATCGACGATTATTTTGAAAGGTTTGTCATGAGTGACACTAATGTTACATCCGATGCGGCTAGCGGTGCGGCTAGCGAGTCGGCTAGCGCGAGCGCTAGCGAGCTGAAGCCCAACGCGAAGCGGTACCGACAAGGAAGCTCTGATAGCATTTCGGAACCGTCAGTGGATAATTCAGGCTTCATGGTAATTCTGGAGTCAATTGATCAAAAGTTGTCTAGCTTGGACGCCCGGCTAGCATTAGTAGAGGAGCTACAGAAGGAAGTGAAAAGTTTGAGACAGTCACTGGAATTCACCCAGGAGCAGGTAGCATCTTTAGCTAATGAAACCCTTGAGCTAAAGGGAACAGTTGGACAGCTTAAAGATCAGATGTTGCAGCTTTCCGGCGATAATAAAAAATTGAAAGAGTCAGTATTAGATATCCAAGCCAGAAGTATGTGGGATAATGTTGTTTTCTCTGGGATTCCGGAGGGAGCGGAGGAGAATCCGGAGGCCTCGGTTCGGGCCTTCTTTAAAAATCAGCTAAAGTTGCAGAGTGAAACCATTAATGCCATTACTTTTCATCGAGTTCACCGCCTCGGTGCTAAACGGCCGGGGAACAGTAGACCGTGCCCAATAATAGCTAAATTCGAACATTATAAACAAAAGGAACAGGTTAAAAGCCGAGGTAGGGAACCGCGTAACATACACTTTAGCATGAACGATCAATACCCTGCAGAAATTCTGAGTAGGAGGAGAGTTCTGTTCCCGCTAAGAAAGAAAAATATAAGCGAAGGAAGAAGAGCTAACATCTCTGTGGATAAACTCTACATAAACGGTCAGCTGTTTAGAGATCCAGAAGCTACTCCTTGGCTTTATTAGCCATATGATCAAGGTAAGAACTATATCGGTTGCTAATATTGATTAATATTATTAAATATAGTATTTGTTAATATTACTTACCAGATATATTTAATTTTTTTTCAGCACAGCTCGGTGGTGGGACACACTCAGATAGTGGTGGTACACAAGGTGGGATGACACTTGATGTGGTAAGAGGGTTGTTGTTTTTTCTTATCTGAATTATGTTTCCATGTATATCATTTCTCTTTGTTTTCTTGTCTATATTTTTCTAACTTAACAATTATCATCGCACAAGCACAAGGGTTCACATACGTCTTTATGTATCCATACAATTACTTCATAAATGAAAACTTCCCTGATTCATTTTCAAAATTAAAATTAAAAGTATTAAAATTAAAGCAATTACTCTATTTAAAAATCATATATAGTTAATCATTAAGGGATATGTTTTTGTCTGGATATATTATTATCTTTTATATTTCTGATAATGGGTGTGGTTTAGCTATATTATCATTAGCGCAGGTATGGGTACCTTAGGGTTTTTCACATGGAACATTAATAGAGCCGGTAGCCAATGTAAAAAATATAGAATTTTTAACCAGATTAAAAGATTAAAGGCAGATGTTGTATTACTCCAAGAAATTCATAAATTGGCCTCAACTGTGGATGAGCTAAAATCTTCAGTTTCCTAATGTATTCTCAGCATGTTATAATTCAAGACAAAGAGGGGTGGCAATTTTAATACATAAAAATGTTAACTTCACAGTATTAGATCAGGTTATAGACCCGCACGGTAGATATATAATATTAAAGTTATCAATATTTAGACAAAATTATTGTATTGTTAGTAGGGATGGGGCAGATCCGATCCAGTATCGGTATCGGTATCCGATACCAGCAGAATGTAAGTATCGGGTATCGGAACCAACCTGCCGATATTTCCGATACTTTCTAGATGTCAGAGAGCACATATATTTCACCATACTCTGTGACTTCTGTC
The DNA here is from genome assembly GCA_038048925.1 of Garcialebias charrua. NCBI lineage: Eukaryota > Metazoa > Chordata > Actinopteri > Cyprinodontiformes > Rivulidae > Garcialebias > Garcialebias charrua. The sequence goes on along the minus strand of JBBPBX010099116.1, from coordinate 5,607 downwards.
TTAACATTGTTACTTAGCGGTATATTAGTGTTCAATTATAGATTAAATCTGTATCTGTTGATAAAATTCAACAAGAATTACAACTCATATAGTGCCAGAATTAAAAATAAGACTAGAAAATGGGGAGTAGAATGTGATGATTTCCCATAATGCTTAGCAGTATTTTAGACTAGTGTTCCTTGCACCATGAGTCAGAAGGACGTCTGTGGAAGAGACCTGCCTCTTCTTGTATGCCATTTGTTTGTGAATTACTGTAGTGAGGCTCAGAGTGTCTTCTTTGGGTTTACCTCACACAAGTCTGAGTTTTGTGCAACATACGTGCTCTCCCTTCAAGAACTTAATTATTACAGCCTCCTATGCTTGAACACCGATATCGGATCGGAAAAGTATCGGTATCGATACTCAGTTGTTATGTATCGGATCGGATCGGAAGTGAGAAATGTGGATCGGTGCATCCCTAATTGTTAGCATATATGGACCGAATGTAGACGACGCTGCTTTTTTCATGATTTTTTTTCCCACTCTATCAAATCACATGGATTCCTCACTGGTGATGGAAGGTGATCTCAACTTTGGTTTAGATGACAAAATAGACAGACTGAATGCAGCGGGAACTCAACACAGTTGACAATCTATAAATACAGTTAAACAGTATATGAATGATTATGGACTCTGCGATGCATGGCGTTGTTTTCACCCTGATAGCAAAGAATATTCTTTCTTTTCACATGTGCATCACTCATATTCTCGTCTAGATTATTTCATAGTAAGCAATTCATTGATGACAAACATTTCAGACACTAAGATACACCCTATTGTTGTCAGCGATCATGTATCAGTTACTGTAAATTTAGATTATAAAAAACAACAACAAAATATATAAATTGGAGATTAAATACATCACTGCTTCAAGAAGAAGAATTTTTGCAATATTTTAAAAAAGAATGGGCATCGTATTTAGAGTTTAATGACTTGCCAGGAACTTCAGCATGTACACTTTGGGAGGCTGGGAAAACAGTCATGAGAGGTAAAATAATATCCTATTCAACAAATAAAAAGAAAAAAGAAAATAAACGTATTGAGGAATTAGAGAAATCCATTAAACTATTAGAAGGTCTACAAGGAGAGGAAACACAGCAAAAGCTACGCAAATTAAAATTAGAACTAAATGAATATATTGATAAGAAAAATAAATTCTTGATACAAAGACTTAGATTAGATAATTTTGAATACGGTAATAAATCAGGGAACTTTTTAGCTAATCAACTCAAATTAAACAAAGAAAAAACATCTATATATGGTATTAAAGATAAAAATGGAAATATAATTCATGATGAGGGAAAAGTACACAATGTTTATAAAGATCTTCTATAAAACTCTATACACTCCACAAATAAATCCATCTAATGCGGATATTAATGAATTCTTGGAGAAAGTAACACTTCCAAAACTAGATATTAGTCAATCATCAAAACTAGACTCACCATTAACATCAGATGAGCTCCATGAAGCAATTAAAAGCATGCCTAATAAGAAATCTCCAGGTCCTGATGGATATCCAGTAGAATTCTATAAAAAATTCTGGGACATACTGGAACCAATATTTTATAGAGTGCTACTTGAGTCAGAAGAAAATGGCAGGCTACCAACACATATGAATTCAGCCAACATTAGTCTCTTATTAAAACCAGGCAAAGACCCAGTATTACCTACCAGTTATCGTCCAATCTCTCTTATTAATGTTGATGTTAAAATAATTTGTAAAGTCTTATCTAAAAGACTAGAGAAGATAACTCCTGTTATTATACATCCAGACCAAACCGGATTCATAAATGGAAGACACTCAAACACAAATACATGCAGATTATATAATGTAATAATAATAATAATAATAATAATAATAATTAATTCAATTTATAACGCACTTTTCATTACTGAAAATCTCAAAGTGCTACACATATATTGAATGCTACACACAATCATAAACCGGTGGCGGCAGACTACCATGCAAAGTGCTTTCCAGTCCTACCGGGAGCAACTCAGGGTTAAGTGTCTTGCCCAAGGACACAACGACACATGGTGCGGGTCCCGGGAGTCGAACCGCCAACTTTCCGATTGGGAGACGACTGCCATTACCACTACACCACGGCCGCCCCCCATCTAACGCGGTAGATATATAATATTAAAGTTATCAATATTTAGACAAAATTATTGTATTGTTAGCATATATGGGCCGAATGTAGACGACTCTGCTTTTTTTCATGATTTTTCTTTTCCACTCTATCAAATCACATGGATTCCTCACTGGTGATGGGATGTGATCTCAACTTTGGTTTAGATGACAAAATAGACAGACTGAATGCAGTGGGAACTCAACGCAGTTGGCAATCTATAAATATAGTTAAACAGTATATGAATGATTATGGACTCTGCGATACATGGCGTAGGCAAATAAAAAAAGGGTTTGCCACTTTACGAAAGGAAGGAAGTTTTCTGTTAAAGTCAAGAAGTTCTGTCAAAGAGCAACAAACTGTGAGCTGCTCTCAGGTTTTATTGGAGGAGGAGGCCAGACTTCCAGTTCCCTCTCATTCAACAGCAAAAGCATTCAGTTTGTTCTGCAGAACCGGCAACAGAACTTTCTTTAACACACGGCTGAACAAAGACGTCTGGTTCAGCTAAACATCTGAATAAGTCACTGACCAAATGACTTTTATGTGGATTTGCAACAAAGTTGAAACTTTTTCCAGTTGAGCAGAACCACTTTTATACTTATTGAGCATTTTCCCTGACCTCGTTATTCACAGGGCCAGCCCAAGCCTCCATGGGGCCCTAAGCGAAATTTGGTTTGGGGCCCTTTATTTCTGCTAATCATGTGGATTACTGCAATCAAGAGTCAGATGATCAGATCATTCACCCACCTAACATAAACTCACTGCAACTCTGACAGCCCTGCTTACATTATCCTATATGTATATACAGGTAGTCCCCGACTTACGAGCGAGTTCCGTTACTACGAGGTTCTCGTAAGATGAAAATCTCGTAAGTCCGTACATGTATAAAAAATAAATTTCTTACTTTGAGCGCAGCTTCTCTCGTCTCTTAGCTCCGCCGTGTTACGTCCGAGCTTCCCAGCTTTCTGCAGCACCACGCAGTCCAAACTGTTTAAAGGAAGGACTGTTAGTTTACTAACTTCATACATTTGGAGCCAGAAAAATATTTAATAAACTTACCGAAAGCCGTTTCTCCGCGGTGTTCATTCATCCAAACAAGCTGCCCACGTTAGCTGTTGTCACGCCAAAATTACACCACACGCGTTACGGCTCCGCCCCGCTCCGGTCCGACCTCCGCAGCAAATACGCACCCATTATAATCAATGACAGAATTTACACTGGCTCCGCACGGCGGCGGCGAGCTGCGGAGAGCGGACGGCAGTCCGTCAAAATTAGAAATTTTTCTATTTCTGCCGGACGCCGGAGCTGTGCCGGAGTCAACTTTTGAAGATTACGTCGCACCAACAGGAAAAGGAACGAGCACAACTTCCGTATTTACAAAATAAAATCACCACGGGCGGACTAATCCTAGCTCTATACGGATTTATTTGTACAAAAATGCTGTCAAACTATCATTTATGACTACGCCTACAAACGCAATACAAGAAATAAATAAATAAATAAAGTATTTTATTCTGAAATGTAATACATCACTTCCTGTTGCTCAAACCATGTCCTGTCGCTCATTTACGAGAGAAGATCAAGGCAGCAGTCTCTACTGTTGTTCTCCTTCTTCCACCGAATGAATTGTTTTGTTCTGACTTACTTATTTATCACTTGATTTATCGCGCGATCCCGCAAATCCCGCGCATGCGTCTAGGAGCGGCGCATGCAGGCGGACCTGAGCTGAGCGGAGGTAGTGGAAATTGGAGTTTGAGACGCTCAGCTGCGACCTGCGGAGCGGACCGTATGTAGTGTAATTTTGGGGTTAGCCCCCACCAGATTAGGCCTGCTCTCGTTAGCGCTCGTTAGCGTGTAGCACATCCAAAAAAGGCTGTCGGAGCTGCTTCTCCACGTTAGCTGTTGTTAGCCCCCACCAGATTAGGCCTGCTCTCGTTAGCGCTCGTTAGCGTGTAGCACATCCAAAAAAGGCTGTCGGAGCTGCTTCTCCACGTTAGCTGGTGTCCATCCGACATCTTAGGCGAACTCCCGGACATTGAGGCGAGCTCCCGGCCGCCGGCCGTCGGTTCGGTTTGGTTCTGGTCGGGTCCGCTTAGCATTTAGCCTAGCCTTAGCTTAGCCCATGAGCTAATGTTGTTGCGCGGCACTTTGGGAGCGATCGCTGAGCGATCTGCTGCTGCTGCTCCAGTCCAGACACATCCACAAAGTTCACCGAGTGTTTCCAGCTAATTTATCCGTATGAGGCAACCTCAAGTCAAAGTCAAAGTCAACTTTATTGTCAGAACTGCAATATGTACAGGACATACACAGGATTGAAAATGCATTTCTCTCTCAGTCCCTCAGTGCAACAGTAACCATTTACAGTAAACACTAAACAATTAATAAACAAGCATAAAATGAAATAACAAAAGTTTAGTACTGTCCTGCACTGTCCTCAAAAGCCAGCAGCTCCCGGCCGCAGAAGGTCCCTTTGCCGGCATGTCTAATCCCCGCCCGCTTAGCTCCGCTCGTTGCATGGTCAGGCGGCGGCGATCCGCTCGTTTTATGTCTGCCGGCTGCGCGTTGGGAGCGATCGCTAATACGCTAAAAATTGAAATAAAACATTAAAATAACAATTATACTTTATTTATAAAGCCATTTAAAACAACCACAGCTGCAACAAAGTGATGCACACATGAAATTAAGCACATTTAAACACACAAAAATATATATTATTTTTTTCATATTTTTATTAAATATGATAACCTCGTAAAGTCTGAACCTCGTAAGTCCAGACGCTCGTAAATCGGGGACTACCTGTACTGTATCATCTAGTGGTATTAAAATTAAAATAAATTAAATAAAAAAACTGTATGCAATGTATTTTACAGCAAAAGTGTTATCTGGTTTATTATCTTTAGTTCAAAAGAACTGCAACAGTAATGTTTAAAATAATTTGTGATGCAAGATCAACAACAAGCAACAGATAAAATAACTTAGATGCATAAGAATAAATTATGCAAAAACAGACAAAATAAATTAAAAATAAAATATCAAGGTAATACTTAAATAATATAAATGAACAATTACTTGAAACCAGGTAAAATTATTAAAAAAAATATAAAGTTGAATAATTACTTTTTGACTAATTTCCAAAAGTTGAACTTAAAATATTGAATAGAATCATATAGAAATTGTTGCTAAATAAAAAAATATATATATATATTTAGGGGGCCCCTAGTGGCCCCGGGGCCCTATGCATATGCCTTGGGCCGGCCCTGGTTATTCATGAACCACAGAAAACGAAGCACAGAAACCAATAAAATATCATACAAAAGCAACAAAAAAAGAGAAGTTAGAACTCAAAAAGTTACTAAAAATCATAAAACCAACTCAAACCACCACCCGTCTTCCCTTATCCTTAACATCGTTTATTCCTTTTTTCAGTTTCTTTTTG
>JBBPBX010099114.1:0-12580 GCA_038048925.1 Garcialebias charrua | reverse complement strand
AGCCACTGCAACGTTACTATGCTTTGTCTCTTTAAAGTTCAGATCTACAGGATGGGCGAGTTCTCGCTCTGTTACACCAACTCGTGCAGCATAAATGGTGTCTGAAATGGCTGCTTTACAGTTTAAAGGGAGCGACCACACTTTGCTAACATTGGTTCCAATTAGAACTGGAATGGTGTCTGAACATCGGGGGTCTGGGCATACTAAAGCAAGAATGGGAACTGATTTCCCTTTTTGTGATGTCTTTTCTGAAAATGCCAAGTCCACTTGAATGTAGCCTTTATACGGGTAACTGCTCTCAGACTCACTTAAACCCCAAATGGCTAAGCCTGACACTGGATGTAGAGGAACATGGGGTAAGTGTTCGACATACCAGCTGTCAAAAATGATTGTGACCTGAGAGCCACTGTCCATGAGAGCAGTGCATGGTGTTCCATTTACTTTAACATGAGCAGTAGCGGGTGGTCCTACTAGTCCTTTGGGCAGGTTACTGGTCTGCAGACTCACAGCGCTCTTCTTCACATTAGCGTTTTTCCATTCAAAACGAGGACTGGTACTTCTTGGACCTGCCTTACCCCTCCTTTGGGCCTGAATCAACTTTTGTATGACTTTTGGATAGTTTTCTGGTGACATACATTTAGTGGAAATGTGCCCATCTTCGCCACAACTGTAGCAAAAGATATCACTGGGTTCTCTGTGCTTAGCTGCTTTCAACGTCTCATGCCTTGGAGAGGTAACTGAGGGGGTTGGATGGTCTTTTGGTCTTGCAGTCGATTGAACTGACATTACTGAAACTTGTTTTCTCAGTTTTACAACCTCGTCCTTGAGGGCCTGAAGACTCCCACCTCCTTCCGGGCTGATTGTTTCCGCTTTAACTGCAGGTTGTGGTTCAGGAGGAAGCGAATGCGGTGACAGGGACAAGGCTTTGAGTTCACAAACCTGTGACCTCAGCCGTTCTACCTCCATGACCAAATCGGTTGAGTCTATAGCTGCTGCTGCAGTACGTTTGACATGCACAGATTTAGGGGGATTTAATCGACGGCGTGATGCTTCATGTTCCTCCTCAATGCGGATCTCATTCAGGAGCTCCAGAAATGTGGGTGGAGTACTTCTCCTCTCTCGTAGCCTGAGACTTAGTATCATCATGTCAGACCGAGTAGCACCTTTGATGAGTTGCTCAATACGTGCCTTGTCTTTGGAGGAAGGAGGCAGACCCCCCCTTTGTACCGCTTTATTTAGAACTCTTTCCATTCTCCTGAGAAACTCTGAGAGCTTCTCAGCTGGATGTTGGCCCATCATCCTGAAAGCAAAGTAGAGCTCTTCGCCAGTCTCGGTTGTGCCAAAGGTGTTTTCAAGGACATTTAAATATTCTGTGGGCGTTGCATCAGGGTTGTTAAATCTCACAGCTTGAAGGATTTCCATGGCAGGACCTTTTACACTCTCCATTATCCTCATCTTTTTTTCTCTGTCCGGCTTGTCAGACTCCTCAATCATCAATCTAGCTTGCTCCAGCCAGTTCTCCAAGTGTTCTTCCCCTTGAGGTGTGGGAAGCACACCGGAAAAAGTTCGAAGTCGTCTGTAGCTGCCATGGTCACTAGTGTGTCTTGAATTGAGCTGCAAGACATCACCGACTGCTCTGATTATAGCCTCTGGACTAGATGCTTGGAAAAGTGAATTTTGGCTCATTTCTAGCTCTGGTGATTGTAGAGAACATGTCCCCATTTTAGCTGCATTCTCTTCTTGCACCCCTGATGGCCCAATGATCCTCCAGCGAGAATCACTACCTTCTGGTGTTACATCTGCAGGAATGGCTTTATCATTTACTGTTTCCCTACACTCACAAAGAACTGTCAGGCTTTGCGACACAGGATCATACATTCTCCCTCTAACTCTAACACGTCCAAGAGCTTTGATGGTCTGCAAAGTGTCTTCTATCACACTAACTTCAGTGTCTTCATGGATATTTTTAACCAAAACTGCATGTAATGGATTAATTCCCTCTCCCTTACACCAATGCAGTAACTGAGCCATCCTGATTTTTCACCAAAATAAAGCACGACTAACCACTAATGAAAACGTGTTGAAAAAGTGCCTTATTTTTTTGTCTAGAAGCTGGTTGTCTGGGTATAATTCTGTTTTTATGCAAATAAAATTAAATATATCCCAGCGATGCCTCCATTTTATTATGTAGCACCCCACTGCTCTGTACGCCAGTAACTGGGGCAAGAACTTAAACTCACTGGTGGGGTGGCTATTTGGGTTCGTTAAGTTCTGGTAGATACCACGCAGGTTTACCTATGTTGAGTAAATCCTTACTCACCTAATTTACCATACACACCTTTAATGTACCATAAATCACTCCAGACAACCAACTAACTGAACAGTTTCTTTTAATAAGAACTTAGAAAAATAACTCTTCCACCACATGAAGCTGCACAATACCCCAAAATGATGTAAAACAACAATAAAGTATGGTCTTTAATTCTCATTTGACATGTTCCCAAAATAAAATAAAACCAATACTGTAAAGCACTTTTTCTCACTTTAACTTTGTGTTTTTGTTTTTTATTAAAGCTCCTTTCTCTTAACCATTGTTGTAATATAACCAGAATTCAATTTTTGTCACTAACAGAACTCCATAAATTTAACGTAACTGTACAGTTCTAAACACATCACACACGGGCCCCACTCGCACTCACACACACACCAACACAACCCGGTACCGGTAATATGCTTGCGTTGCAGGCCTGATGAAGCTAGGGTGCGCTGTCGTCGTGGAAATCCTCTTCTCCCCCGTTTAAACAACCAACACCGACCGACCTGCGCTCCTCAGTAGGTCCTCTCCGTCGTCAAAGTTGCTTTGTGAGTCCAATTTCTTTTAGAACTCAGCCACCTGATTTGCAGGACTACTTTTTAGTCTCACTGGAGCAGCGTCGCCATGTTGACGCTTTTCTCTGGCCACTTTGGATCAGCAACAGCAGTCCTCGGATCAGAAGCAGTTCTCCTCTGCCTTTCTTCCCTCAGACACGTCTGCAGGTTTCCTATACACTGTATAGGTTTACTTGTGACTAAAACAGTCCACTTTTTCTCCCACCTCAAGATCTGTCGCCTTAGCAACCATCTCCATCCGTTCTTTTTCTTTCTCCTTTTTCCCGCCTCTCCTTTCTTCTTCTTCCCATCAACCCCCTGTCCCGTTTTTCTCCATGTTGCGTTCACTTGTCTCTCGTTAACCACACGACTTTCGTAGATAGGACGTTCAATACAGTCTTTAAAATAATGAGGTAAATGATTAAACAATAATACACTTGTTTAAGTAAACAAGTCTCCTCGAGAAAAGCTTCAGCTTTCATATATTTCTCTCGTTACAACAGTAACCGCTCCCCGCATGTATAATCACTCAGTTTTAAAAATATACAAGAACAATAATACAAGCTTCTCACTTATATTTTCTGTATACATCCAACCAACCTTGTAAAAATTTTGCAAATGTTAAAAGGCCTTAAATGCCTGGGTTTTTCTTTTCTTTTTATGTTTTTAAAAAGAAACCAGGGGCTACAAAAACAACGAGTCCAACAAATATAATTTTTTTCTACATTTTACATACATCAGTAGCAGCATGTGCAGGTTTCGTTAGCATTAGATTTACAACCACACTAGAACACATGTTCACTAAACTGCAGCACACACACAATCTGAAGAAGTGTCACCTCTTCACTTTCACATGTAAGCACCAGTATAGTTAACTGGTGTAGTTCTATGTAACATTTTATATTTGTTTCTCATGCAACCAGTGACACTTTCCACATGAATTCTAAGGTGTGTTCATGTGTTTTCAAAATCATTGGTATCAAGTGGAAATCTCCCTTTAGTGAATGATGGGATTTTAACCTCAGCACATCATTCATTTATACTTTTGTTGGCTGTAAATGGGACCCTGTGTACACAGTTTCGTTCCACCTCACGTGCAACATGTGATGTGAATGACAATAAAGAACCTTGACTCTCACACAGTCTAATATCAAAGCCTCTGTCAGAGGCTTTTTAATTTTCTTCAGTTTTTGCTAAGATTAAAGTCCATATGTGCCTCATATTATCGTTGTACAGTATTATTATTGTTGTATTCTCTTAAGTTAATTTAACATTTAAATTGACAAAGCTTTAGAGCTCTTTGTTCTACAGAAACAACTTTCTCTGGACTTTAATCTAAAAATAAAGTTATCTTTCAGAAGAATTCTTTTTTTGCCTGCAACAAAATATTTTCTCATTTAAAATTAAAATAAACCTCCAGTTTCACCCTGCCCTCATTTCCCAACATAAACCAAAGCATCAGTGAAAAACTTTTTGTCATTCATACATGTGCTCATTAACACGAACATGTTTGGTACTGATGTCCCCGGGCGAATACAGAGCTGCCCACTGCTCCACCTGGGTGTATCTCAGGTGTGATGGGCGAAGTGCATTGAACTAATTTCATCATCGTATAGAAACCATAGAAACATACGATGACACATAGCGCCTTCTTCTTCGTCAGAAGGCTGAGCTGTTTTGTTCTTTTAAAAACACAAACTGTCCCATCACCCCACCATCACACACAAAATGTTTGGTGCAGTTTGTGTTCAAACATTCAGACATGAGTCATTATTAGATAATAACCAAATCTGTAAAAGCAGTGAATGTTATTAGTCAATGAACCCGTTGATAAACATTAATAAGTTAAATTAAATCAAACACAGTGAATATTAATGAACCAGTTATTAACATTAATAAGTTGATTGACAATAAACAGCTCTCCAGAGAATGTGGTGGCTCTGAAAAGAGCCTTTGTTGCACTCAGTGCTGGATGAAGATCAGATTTACTTCTTGGCCTTCCTGGCAGCGGGCTTTTTGGCGCCAGTTTTCTTGACTGCAGGCTTCTTGGCAGCCTTTGGCTTCTTAGGAGCGACCTTTTTGGGGCTCTTGGTCACCTTCTTTGCCGGTGCCTTCTTGGCCGGTGCCTTCTTGGGTGACTTCTTGACCACCTTTGGCTTCTTAGCAGCAGGTTTCTTGGCTGCCGTGGTCTTCTTGGCTGCGGGCTTCTTGGCTTTGACGGGAGCCTTCTTCTTCACCACCTTCTTGGCTGGTTTGGCGGCTGCAGGCTCCTTCTTGGCGAGCTTGAAGGATCCGGAGGCGCCGGTGCCTTTAGTCTGGCTCAGGGTGCCGCTGGTGACCAGCTTGGTGACGGCGGTGTTGATGCGTTTGTTGGCCTTGCTCACGTCCACTCCTTTCCCGGCCAGCACCTTCTTGAGCGCAGACAGAGACACTCCCTTCCGCTCCTTGGAGTCTGCCACGGCGGACACGATGAGCTTCTGGATGCTGGGCCCTTCCTTCTTTGCTTTCGGAGCTGACTTCTTCCTCGGGGATTTGGCCGCGGCTTTAGCCGGCGCAGCAGCTGGAGCTTCTTCTGCCATGTCGCTGTTCTCTTCGCGCTGTTCTTCTGAACGTCTCGAGCTCAGAGCAGTGGGCGGAACTTATAACACACATGAGAACCGTGGAGAGGCAACGCAGTCTCCCGCTCTGCTGCCGACTCAAACATGGCCTCACTTGTGTTTTCTCCGACGTGATTTAGACTAAAGTCCGCCACAAAATCAAACTTTTTCAAAAGAAATTCAACTGGAAGGGGAAGAGAAGTGACTTCTCTTCAGACTGAGCGCGTGCTTGTCCTCCAGGACTCTTTCTCTTTATTCAAGCAGGCTCCAAACCTCTCGGACACTGAACGGATTTGTGGAGGAAGCAGCGAGTTTTCTTCACATTTCGTGTCTAAAAACATGTACAACCGTTTTGGATCCGGTTTGTTCTGGTGTTCCTGTTAGCAGAGACGCCTGCGGAGAGAATAAAAGTGATGCCCCTTTTCCACCGGTCGGCTCGGGTCGGATGTTACGTCATATGTGCGTCGCAGAGACCCCCTTTCATCCTTTCCCACCGGCTATTCCGAGCGGAGCCGCGCGAGATTTCCTGAGATTTTCGGGCTGCTTTCAGAGGTGTACTGAAGCGAGCTCACCCGCTCCGGAAGGAGGGAGGAGGAGACGAGAGCTGTTTTTACGGAAGCGAGGGAAGCTACCACGGCAGGACTTTTACATGAATAACACGGTAAAAACAATTGTTATTTTTTAAATTTATAGCAAAGATGGGTCTTCAGCTGAACGTGTCCTTAATAAAATCACGTACTGCTCAAAACTGCACGATTTTAAAAAGTAGTTTCGCCACGAGTAACACGCGGCGCGCGGGCGGCTTTATGTCTTTAAATGTAGCTCAATGAACAGATATAAAATATATTTCATAGCTGACTTTAATAGTACGAGGGCTCCTGAGCTTAACCACGCTTTAATATTGTCACGTATGGTCAAATGTGCTGCATTTAAAGTAGTTTCGCTTTGACTTTTTCCAAAACCTGTGTTTGCACAACGAAAATAAATTATAAAAATTCGAATTTTATTTCAAATAACTCCAACAGGATACATTTCGTGTATGAATATGTTGTGATCACACTAGATTTTTTTGAAAAATATCAGCTTTGTGGTTTTTGATAGAATTGATAATATGTGAAACAAAGTAGAAAATAATGGACGTAGGTTGACACATTTATGTCTATAAAACATTGAATTTTATTTCAAATAACTCCAACAGGATACATTTCGTATATGAACATGTTGTGATCACACTAGATTTTTTTGAAAAATATCAGCTTTGTGGTTTTTGATAGAATTGATAATATGTGAAACAAAGTAGAAAATAATGGACGTAGGTTGACACATTTATGTCTATAAAACATTGAATTTTATTTCAAATAACTCCAACAGGATACATTTCGTATATGAACATGTTGTGATCACACTAGATTTTTTTGAAAAATATCAGCTTTGTGGTTTTTGATAGAATTGATAATATGTGAAACAAAGTAGAAAATAATGGACGTAGGTTGACACATTTATGTCTATAAAACATTGAATTTTATTTCAAATAACTCCAACAGGATACATTTCGTATATGAACATGTTGTGATCACACTAGATTTTTTTGAAAAATATCAGCTTTGTGGTTTTTGATAGAATTGATAATATGTGAAACAAAGTCTTTATTGTGTTCTTCTTCTAGTGGTGGCTAGTACTGTAGTAAATAGCTTGAGGAACACTACTGCCACCATGTGGTAAGACGAGTAGGATTCTGGACCCCGCCCACAGAAGGGGTACAAAAAAGCTGTGGAAACAGAACATAGATGTGACCCGACCCGAACTGAGCCGACCTGAGCCGATCCAACCCGAGCCGAGCCGAGCGGTGGAAAAGAGGCTTTTGTTGCACTCAGTGCTGGATGAAGATCAGATTTACTTCTTGGCCTTCCTGGCAGCGGGCTTTTTGGCGCCAGTTTTCTTGACTGCAGGCTTCTTGGCAGCCTTTGGCTTCTTAGGAGCGACCTTTTTGGGGCTCTTGGTCACCTTCTTTGCCGGTGCCTTCTTGGCCGGTGCCTTCTTGGGTGACTTCTTGACCACCTTTGGCTTCTTAGCAGCAGGTTTCTTGGCTGCCGTGGTCTTCTTGGCTGCGGGCTTCTTGGCTTTGACGGGAGCCTTCTTCTTCACCACCTTCTTGGCTGGTTTGGCGGCTGCAGGCTCCTTCTTGGCGAGCTTGAAGGATCCGGAGGCGCCGGTGCCTTTAGTCTGGCTCAGGGTGCCGCTGGTGACCAGCTTGGTGACGGCGGTGTTGATGCGTTTGTTGGCCTTGCTCACGTCCACTCCTTTCCCGGCCAGCACCTTCTTGAGCGCAGACAGAGACACTCCCTTCCGCTCCTTGGAGTCTGCCACGGCGGACACGATGAGCTTCTGGATGCTGGGCCCTTCCTTCTTTGCTTTCGGAGCTGACTTCTTCCTCGGGGATTTGGCCGCGGCTTTAGCCGGCGCAGCAGCTGGAGCTTCTTCTGCCATGTCGCTGTTCTCTTCGCGCTGTTCTTCTGAACGTCTCGAGCTCAGAGCAGTGGGCGGAACTTATAACACACATGAGAACCGTGGAGAGGCAACGCAGTCTCCCGCTCTGCTGCCGACTCAAACATGGCCTCACTTGTGTTTTCTCCGACGTGATTTAGACTAAAGTCCGCCACAAAATCAAACTTTTTCAAAAGAAATTCAACTGGAAGGGGAAGAGAAGTGACTTCTCTTCAGACTGAGCGCGTGCTTGTCCTCCAGGACTCTTTCTCTTTATTCAAGCAGGCTCCAAACCTCTCGGACACTGAACGGATTTGTGGAGGAAGCAGCGAGTTTTCTTCACATTTCGTGTCTAAAAACATGTACAACCGTTTTGGATCCGGTTTGTTCTGGTGTTCCTGTTAGCAGAGACGCCTGCGGAGAGAATAAAAGTGAAATGATGGCAGTGGTGTCATTTGTTGACTTGTTAAGGGAGAAGATGTTCGGGGCAGTAAACACACGGAGGCTGAAGGTGAACAAGGCAGTTTGTGTGTGATGGATCTGCAGCTTTCTACCAAACATTACATGAAATCAAACATCTGGCACAATAAATAAATATTAGCTTTCTATTGCAAGATGTTCTCCTTAGTTATATATATATACAGTGTGGATTTATGATATTTAAACTGTTTTAATTGACCTATAAACAAAATAATTTCACTTTAACAAATATTTGGAAAAGAAAAAGTTAAAACCTTTAATTTCCTTATTCTGACAAAATCATATGAAGAATATGTAACAAAACCAACAGTGAAACTGTTTTAATTTACCTATAAACAAAATAATTTCACTGTAACAAATAGACCCCTTTCACGGATTGCGCAATACCGGAAGCGCCGCCATGTTGGAGACACTCGCGCTGTAAACACACAGTAGTTGAAGTCGGAGCTCCGGTTTTATTTCTGATTTGACCATGTTCTCTGTAAAACAAACCTCTGTGAAGAAGACAGAAGCTGCAGGAGAGTATGTGGACCAGCTTCAGCCTGCAGCAAAGGAACGTCATTTGGATAAAATACAGATAATTGGCAGCTAAGAGACCCATACCGGCTCTCCAACATGTCAGAAGATGAGAAGACCTTACCAGCTGTGACCTACGCAGACATTGTGAATTATTTGGTGTTTGGTGATTTATATTTAATTTTTAATTTGTGTGTGTACACATATAAATATATTTTGGGTGTGTTTTTAAACACACACTAGCTATGTATTCTTATTGTAAATGTATGTGACTCATCACATCAGTCTGAGGATTGAAGCAAATTTTGTCAAAATGATCTTAGATCCCTGTTTTTTAAGCTACATTTGATCCCTGGATCAACCAGATCTGAGCGGTTCCAGAGAGCAATGCCTTGATTTTCCTTATTAATCCAGACTAAATGTGTAAATGTGTGTTTCAGTTCATTTTATAGAAGCTCTGTGCAGAACTACCTCAAAACATATTTTTTAAATAAACATGTGAAGTACAATGATGGCTGACAAGTGTTATTCAAAATTTTCAACTCTTGTACAGTGTTTCAACNTTATGATATTTAAACTGTTTTAATTTACCTATAAACAAAATAATTTCACTGTAACAAATAGACCCCTTTCACGGATTGCGCAATACCGGAAGCGCCGCCATGTTGGAGACACTCGCGCTGTAAACACACAGTAGTTGAAGTCGGAGCTCCGGTTTTATTTCTGATTTGACCATGTTCTCTGTAAAACAAACCTCTGTGAAGAAGACAGAAGCTGCAGGAGACTATGTGGACCAGCTTCAGCCTGCAGCAAAGGAACGTCATTTGGATAAAATACAGATAATTGGCAGCTAAGAGACCCATACCGGCTCTCCAACATGTCAGAAGATGAGAAGACCTTACCAGCTGTGACCTACGCAGACATTGTGAATTATTTGGTGTTTGGTGATTTATATTTAATTTTTAATTTGTGTGTGTACACATATAAATATATTTTGGGTGTGTTTTTAAACACACACTAGCTATGTATTCTTATTGTAAATGTATGTGACTCATCACATCAGTCTGAGGATTGAAGCAAATTTTGTCAAAATGATCTTAGATCCCTGTTTTTTAAGCTACATTTGATCCCTGGATCAACCAGATCTGAGCGGTTCCAGAGAGCAATGCCTTGATTTTCCTTATTAATCCAGACTAAATGTGTAAATGTGTGTTTCAGTTCATCTTATAGAAGCTCTGTGCTGAACTACCTCAAAACATATTTTTTAAATAAACATGTGAAGTACAATGATGGCTGACAAGTGTTATTCAAAATTTTCAACTCTTGTACAGTGTTTCAACACAAATTATATAAATAACAGCTACTCTATGAGTGTTTCAACACAAATTATATAAATAACAGCTACTCTATGAATCTAATTACAGTAAGAACTTTGAGGTGCATTCTGCAGACATTCATCTTTTAAGATAATAGTACGAATGGTTGTCTTTATATAGACCTTTTTTACCTTACAACTACTTTGAGTTTGGCAGAATATTGCACAGTGCACAGCACACAAAGCCAATCATATCGATTAATGCAACTTTTTCTGGATATCTACATGTTTGAAAATCAATAGGTAGAAGAGGGCCATTCAAGATTGTGTATTTTTGTCTAACACAGCCTATGACACGTTCAACATGGATTCTAACATGTGCTATTTGCCATGTTTTTTTTAGTTCTTTTTTGTCGTCGGTTGAAGCGTTCAGCTGCCAGATGTCATCCACCATCAGCACCAACTGCCACTTCTCTGCAGCACACGTCTTCAGTGAAGGCACCCAGTCTGGATCATCCTTGCTGTACAATGGAGCACGTCTGCCTAAGAAAAGAAAAAACATAATAAAATAAAAATTACTTAAATGAAGTTGTAAATAATTGGTGTGTTCATATGCATATGAATTTCAAAACAGGATTTACAACATAGCACCGGATTGTCAGTTGTCAAACAACACAAGAACAGTTAATTAGGTTATTGTATGTGCTTCTTACATATTTAGTGTTTGTACGTATTTTTTGCTTTTCAACTTGAGAGCTAGGTGTGCAGTTTCTCATGACAGTGCTCTTGTCATGAGTGTCATGACATGACACTCATGACAGTGCTCTTGTCATGAGTGTCATGTGCTCTTATGAATTTTGAATAATCAGCATAAACAACTCAACAACTGAAAGCTTTGTTAAGCTTTCAGTTGTTGAGTTGTTTATGCTATTTGTAAAAAACAAATAACTCAACAAAAAAATTTAACGTTCCATGTACATTTTATGCAGCACAGTTAAAGGATTGTAATAATAATAATAATCATCATTTTATTTAAAAGCGCCTTTCAGGACACCCAAGGACACTTAAACCAATTCAGTTCAAACATTATCAGTGACAAATTGAAATATAAAATACATAAGGATTATATAATATAAAATACATTTAGTAAAGTTAATGATAAGTCTAAAGAGATGTGTTTTCAGGGCTGTCTTGAACAGAGAAAGGGAGGTGGTGTTTTGAAGCTCTGTCCTCGTGCTCAATAAACTTATGATTCGTGTAATGCCCTAATTCACTATAATCTACTGTAAGAAATATATTACCTGACACAAAGTGTGCAGAGCAAATTCGGATGTTGCTCAGTGTTTTTCAATCCAAGTTCTGGTTTAGGCTGGCAGCCACAGACGTCCACGTTCCTCTGATAACTGCTGAATTACTTCACCTTGATTTGTCATCACGAGTGGTAATCTGTAAAACAGAAGGTTTTTCTCTCAATCTGACCGATTGTGGCAGCCATGGACACGACAATAATTCACCATTTTTTGATTTTGTGTGACCAGACGCGACGCACCACTACAATAGCTTTGAGGCTAACACAGCTATGTCGCCAAGATGGCTACTTCCGGTATTTTTCCAGGGTTGATGACGAGCCGTGAAAGGGGTCTATAGTTGTAAAAGAAAAAGTTAAAACCTTTAATTTTCTTATTCTGACAAAATCATATGAAGAATATGTAACAAAACCAACAGTGAAAATGATCTAAAAAGACACAACTATAAAGATATGAGTCACACATTTAAAATGAATCCTTTAATTGACGTTAAATAATTACTTGAGAATAAATGCAGATAAATTCATCAATATTTTATATTTCACAGAATATGTTAGCGCTATGTGTTGTGAACGACTCCCAGCTACTACCACGCCAACATCTGTCACATTTACTTTTTATCTATTAAAGGTAGATCAATGGTGGAGAACACAAAGACATTTAAAACATTTAAATTCAAACAGTAAATATACAGATTAATGAATCAGACGCTTCTAATTTTTTTAAATCTACTTAAATTTACCTTTCAAAATGTTAAGTCTAATTATTGTTATTGTTTTATAATTCTCTTATTTTGAGAGCTTGGGTCAAGAGTTTTGTGGCCACTTGTTTTGTTTTAATGCAATTAATTTACCTTTTTAAATCAAAACTTGATTTGAAGATCATTCACATTCTCATACATCTCAGTTTATCCACATAAACCAGCTAGAGTTCAAAAATGACATGGAGGATTTGGACAATTTAATCTGAAAGTAGCATTTTAATGAAGGCTGACCTTGATTAGCTTCGTCAGC
>JBBPBX010099109.1:0-12581 GCA_038048925.1 Garcialebias charrua | reverse complement strand
CTGAGTACAGTAGACCCTCGCTATTTCGCGGTTTGACTCACGGATTTGCTCTATCACAGTTTGTGTACATACAGTACTGCACATAATACTAAAAAATTAAAAAAATTAATAAAATGTGCCGCCATTTTGTAATTTTCTTTCATTAAGCCTTCACTGTTTTGCCAGTCTAAAGAACTATGTTAGCCAGAAGCCATCAGTTCACTTCCCAGAAGTCAACCCTGCTTCCAACTGCTGCTTGCTGCAAATGGAGGGAAAGTTTTGTGACATAAAGTCAGAAGTTCTGTAAGGATAAGCTCACAGGACTTGCATGAAAGTTGCAAATAGTTCTGAAGCTGAATTCCTCCTTCAAGTTGTGTCTTTAGAGCTGGGCTGCAGCTGATCTGGACTCAGTGTGACCCGGATCCTGGGAGCTGCAGACGACAGACGGCTGCGGGGTTCAGCCTGGTTCTGGTCACATGGTGCTGGTCCAGACCGAGAAAGAGGTGGTGGACTAAATCCTCCTGGAGCAGAAGCAGCACGTGCACATCAAGCTGGATGGAGCTTCACCATGATGCAGCGGGACTTTTTTCATCTATCGGGTTGGACCGGAACCGAGCCGCCCCTGTTCTGCAGAGCCCTTGTAAGTAACATTTAGTAGCTATATATACTTATATGTAGCTTGTTGTTAAAATTAGTAGGTTTAAGAGTTTAGAGGACTGATTGTGGGCTTCATTGCTGCAGGATAGGTCTGCAGAAATGAACCGAGTCGGAATAGAGGAGTTGGGCCCGAACCAGAGCTGTTGCTGTTCTGCAGAGTTAGTAAGTAAAATTTAATAACATATGACGTAGGTTTAAGAGTTTAGAACATTCCAAGAGTATGGGAAGGGTTTCTAAAGTCTTAATATAAAGTTTAAGGAATTTGAACTTGAACTAATGTATCTCTACTTCGTTGTTTTTCACTTATCGTGGGGCGTCAGGGTACGGACCCCCGCGATAAACAAGGGACTACTTTCATGTAAACTAAATACACATACGTAATGTAAAATAAAGGCTTGCATAAATATTCACCCCATTTAAAGAAACTGTAATTCAACTCAGAGAAAATATTATTCAAAAGTCAAAGTCAGGGGATGGCATCCAATATGAAAGGATTTCCAAAGCCCTAAACATCCATCCATTTCCTTTATAGATTTCCATGCAGGGAAAAAAATCACTGTGTCAAAGGAAATGTACACCCAGGACAGAATGTGACTTCATCACAGGTACATATGTCAGGATCATATGTCAGGGTCATATGTCAGGGACTTATGTCAGGGTCATATGTCAGGGACTTATGTCAGGGACTTATGTCAGGGATTTTTTTGGTCAAGGTTTATGGATGTTTTTAACTAGTATGGCTGAGAATGTTAACAGCCCATGAAGCATGTGTTTGAGTTACCAGAGAGTTCTTTTCTGTCTCAGAGAGCTGAATGAGGAGCTGATTTGATCCTGCATCTGCAGCTGGATATCCGAAGTCATCAGTGTCTGCCTCTGAGCCAAGAGCTAATAAGTGTATGAATAACAATTCTCACACGCTGCCGGTGCAGATTATGATTGAGCTCCATGGATGTTTAACTTTTGTACATCTGCGTAATCTGTGGTGAAAGTCTGGCCTTGCAAGTAAAACAGGTTAAAAATCTTTTCCTGCTGTCGAGTTATCTTCTTTGAATAAATAAGATGAATACTGTAGAGTATATTTTATCCAACATTTTGTTCCTTCGAGTGCTGGCCCCAACATCTAACCTCGAACCTCCAGGCTTGGATCTGAACCATGCACGGGGGAGATTTAATCTTTTTTTAAATATTTTTATTTCTTTATTTGTGTGTTATTTTGACTTTGCTCGTCCAGTTCTGGTGTTGGCTCGAGGCGTGCTGAAGGTGGCAGAGATGATAACATGATGGCGTCTTCTGGTTTCTGGACGTTGACCTCCATTTGGTCCGCCACAGTGCTCTGTGCAGCTTTCAGGCTCCTCTCTTGAGAGTTGCGCACAGGCTGTGTAGTTAGTTGACATTGGGTAGAATCTCCATGGCTCTTTAAACATGACTGAAAGTGTTTGCCGAGCCATCGCAGCTGAAGCCCGTGTCCTTCTGCCCCAGCACCGTGTTACTGTCTGTATGATCCTGTAAGTTGACTTGGTAATCTGTAGGTCCATGTATGGAGCCATAGAGTCCAAATCCAACCACAAACATCCTTCTGTTTACAGAGAACCTGTGTAAGCAGCATGAAGTTTTTCTTGAGGAACTCCACACAGTGAGCCTCCAAGGCAGGGATTGCATACTTCTCAGCTGTATAAAGTGTCATCACAGTCTCAGGCCCAATCTGGACCTCATAACAGAACACAGAAACTTCAGCAGGGCCAGAAAGGCGGCTGGTTCCACATCCGAAAGCTCAATTTCTGTAGAAGTGGTCGCCATGCCACCGTTGAACATGGCATCGAACACTGCGCTCCCCACAGCCAGCACAAACCTGTTAGCTGGTATTCTCTGAACACCCATCCCTTTGCTCACCAAGAAGTGAACGTCACTGAGCACCTCGTTGTTGAAGAGGAAGGCGAGGGAAAAAAAATAGGCTAACCTTTCCTTCACTGTGCGGCTCTCGGTACAGCAGCACGGACGCGGCAGTCGCCGGGGATGCGTTTGACGCCGCGGTGGCTGTCATGTTGGACGCCAGGGAGGCCATGGCTCCGGCTGCCGTAGCGGACAGCTGCAGAGGTGACAGGCCCCCCTCGCTGCTCCCTGCACACCGCCGACTGCACCCACCGCCATTGATTTAATCTCTTTAACTAAAAGTCCTCAGGCTGGACTTGCAGAATTTTAGTGAGGCCAGATTGCTTTTGGTTCAAGGGGTGACGGGTGTCAACCAGAGTGGAGCTGCACATAAGAGGTGAGAACATTATGTTTATTATATTGGGGGGATCTGGGATCCTAGCATTGTTTGATTCAACATGTTTATTATTTTTGGGAGGTCTGGGACCTCAACAATGTTCTGGGGGGACCTGGGGTCCTGGCATTGTTTTGGGGAGCCACGAAGGTGCTATGTTATGCAGATAGTCCAGGACTTTCCTTTTTGGGAGATCTGTATCTCAGATTAGGCAGAAAGCATATAGCTATATATAGATATATAGACATATAGATAGTTAGCTAAGTTATACCTTGACCACACATCACCTGCAAAGGGAGAGGAAATCATTCAAATGAGGTGCCATGCCAGTCCATGTGTCCAGCAGTTCTGTCTGAACTGCTGCCAGCAACCAATTTGCGGTGGTGGGGACATTCTCAGTGCTAATTTCACCAAGGGAAGTCATGCTACCTTCAGCTTCATGGTGCTTTATAAAAAAAATTGTTTGCTTCATGCATTAAAAAAAGATATCTTGTGATGTTTTATTCTATTGGCACAAGATCTAGTAAAACACCTTTCTGAGGTAGTAAAAATGATGTTTTGTTCTGTGTCTATCCATTCATCCTACCACACAAACACACACATCCATACATACATACATTTCCGCAGTCACTGCAGTCATGGAGTCCAACTCTGCCCATGGACTTTTTGATTTCGATGGAGAAGTTCCTATACTCAGGCTTCACGGTCCGGAGCAGCGTCACAGTTTTCAGGGAAGCATAGGCTTGTCTTGCATCATCATCATACTCATCTCCTCTCCTCCACGAACCATTACCTGGAATATACAAAGTTCATTTGAGAGAGGAACAAATATTTATCATTCCATTATTGACTTAATGGTTCAACATGTCAAAGTAATTAATTCTGGAAATGGTAAATCTGCAAACTTGGTAAACAAGAGTACTGCATACAGAACATTGTATGCTTGTCAACAAACTATTATGCAGCAACAAAAAACTTGTTTTAACTTTGACCTTGATTTGTGACCTTGAAGTTGGAGTAATGAAAATGTATGTGACACCTTGTCCGGTGATGAGTGGGTGAATGGGTGTCCAGGTGGTGTTCTGAAAACGACGTGGGATAACTGGAGTTCTTTTTGGGGAAAACCTGGTCTGATTTCAGAGAGATAGCATCCATCCCACTTTCAATGGAGCCGCTCTTCTTTCTAGAAATTTGGCAGATTTTGTTTGTCCTCCAAATTATTGACAACCCAAGGTCCAGTCCAGGAAGCAGAGTTGTAGTCCTTCATACCTCTCTGTTGCTTCTAATCTGTTACCCATCCACACCACCATTGAAACCGTGTCAACGCGCCCACAGCTCAAATTAAATAAACCAAAATTGAGCTCTAAAGGTATAAACCATAAAAATCTTATTAAAATAAACAGTTACTTTACAGAGCAAAATCATAAAATGATTAAATGTGGATTATTGAGCATCAGATCCCTTTCCTATAAATCACTGTTAGTTAATGAACTGATAACTGATCCTCATGTTGATTTATTCTGTCTGACAGAAACCTGGCTACAACAGGAGGATTTTGTTAGTATGAATGAATCCACTCCTATTAATTATTTAAATGTTCATGTTCCTAGAACAACTGGTTGAGGTGGAGGAGTAACTTTTGTTTTTCAGTCAGTATTATTGATTAATGACAAACCAGCTATTAATGATTCTTTTGAGTTGTTGTCCCTCTGTGTTTTGCATCCATAATGAAAATCAGAAAAGCCTCATTTATTAATTGTTATATATCATCTGCCAGGCACTTACTCTCAGTTGTTGTCTGAATTCTCAGATTTTTTTTTATCTGACTTATTATTGAAATAAAGTCATAATAATGGGGGATTTCAATATTCATGTAGATGTTGAAAGTGATCATGTAGAGGGGTGAAAAACAAGTTGTAAAAAGTAAACGACAACGCTACATATAAAATTAGTCACCCCAACATTATTTTTATTTTTCTATCCTTAATTTCCCATTGTAATACGTGCTTAAGTGTTATTTCAGTTATTCCTGTCGCACTGAAGGCATAAAGAAGGTTGGGCACACAGAAGAATAAACCTTTGCGTGTCTCATCTTTTCTGTGTTACAGGTCAGTAAATATACATGTTAATGCATGTATATTGTCTACTTTTAAATGTTGAAGAGGTATTAGTAGTATTGTATTGTGTTGAAAACAGGACATATTTCTGGATGCTAATTAATGCTAATGCTAACTGATTTGTGTGTTGAGCTAGCTGAGCAACAGCTGAAGGACTGCTGAATTCACTTTGAACTTATTATACTTTGCACTTTTTGAAACTGTTCACAGACAAAGGACATTGTTTGGTCTCTTGATTTGTAAAACTGACATTTCTTTATGGGTTATTGCAAAAACCAAATAAATTATATTATGACATTCTGTGAGTAAGTAATGGCTGCCTATGTGTGAAGCTTAGTAAAGAGAGACAGCATTTAAGGAGCATTGCACCTGTTCAGTTTTGTAGTTCAAGAGTAGAGATTTTTTGTGTTAAGAGAAAAGCTGCTGTTATTCTGTTAAAATAATGGATACATGTTAAAACAATGGATACAGTTAAAAGCTAAAATGCATATTAAAGTATATTTGTGCAGAATAAAAATAGGTAAAATACAAAAGGTCTGAAAAACGGGACAAGGTATTTGAGTTAAAGGATTGACTAAAAAAACTGTAATATGGTTTAGAGAATTAAAAGCCATCTGTGAATAGATTTTGCCATGGGATAAAATTCATGTTAAATGGAGCATGTTAAAATAATTCTCGTTCGGTTTAAATCAGGGGTCACCAACCTTTTTGAGACTGAAAGCTACTTCAGTGGGACCGAATGACACGAAGGGATAATTGTTTGATACAAACATAAATGTGCACGGCTCACCTTTAATTATAGTATAATACATTTACTACATACATGTGAAAATATGACTGCCTGATCACATCTGATCTGATATGTATTATTAAAAACTCCCCACAGGGATTATCAGTAAGGATTTGGCTTGGTAAATATGATCAATTATTATTGATAATTAGTGATTAGAACTCTCACGTGAGAACTTGAGTCCTCAGTTTGAATCTTTTTTTGTCTCTTCTGTGCAACTGTAATTGTTTCTAGCTGTGACTGGGAGTGTGGATGGTTGTTAGTCTCTTTGTCTGTCTCTGTGATGGACAGGAGACCTGTCTTGGGTGTCTTTGGGACAGATGGAGACCTGTCCTGGGTGTCTCTGGGACAACCTAGAGACCTTTCCTGGGTGTCTCTGGGACAAACTGGAGACCTGTCCTGGGTGTCCCCTGCCTTCACCCAAAATCAGCAGAGATTGACTCCAGTCCCAAACAAAGGGGACAAAACAGATGATTTACTACAGCAGAAAACTGATATTTAAACATAAATGACCATTTCTTTTATGTTACTCTCAATCAGTAACATTTGAAATTCATAGTATTTTATCAATATTTTTAACTGTTTTATATGTTGTTGCGAAGAAAAGAAAAAGAGTAAAATCAGATAAGAAGACCAAATGGTGGAAGCTAAAGAAGGAAGAATGTTGTGAGAAATTCAGAGGCAAGCAGGTTCGAACCCCAGTCACGGCATAACTTGTGGTGTGTTTGAGCAGCACACCTCATCCCAAATGCTCCCCGACGTGCTTTCTATAGCTGCCCACTGCCCCACCTGGTGGTGATTGGGTTAAATGCAGAGTCAAATTTCGTCTTG
Source organism: Garcialebias charrua (assembly GCA_038048925.1). NCBI lineage: Eukaryota > Metazoa > Chordata > Actinopteri > Cyprinodontiformes > Rivulidae > Garcialebias > Garcialebias charrua. The sequence goes on along the minus strand of JBBPBX010099109.1, from coordinate 5,944 downwards.
TATGGAAACATACACAGATGACAAAAATGTGACATTATTATTATTATTATTATTAAAGGCTCTGGGTGGTAAGAAAGAGCTTCCAAGTGACTGGGCTACTACAGCAACAGTAATTAGAGAGACAGGTAGGAAGGTACTTGGTGTGTCATCTGGACAGAGAATGGATGATAAGGAAACCTGGTGGTGGAATAGTGAAGTGCAGGACGCCATTCAAAGAAAGAGATTAGCCAAGAAGAAATATGACAGTGAGAGGACTGAAGAGAGGAGACAGGAATATAAGGAGATGGGACATAGAGCAAAGAGGGAAGTAGCTAAGGCAAAGCAGAGGGCGTACAATGAGTTGTATGGGAGACTGGACACTAAAGAGGGCGAGAAGGACTTGTACCGATTGGCAAGACAGAGGGATCAGGCTGGAAAGGATGTGCAGCAGGTTAGGCTTATTAAAGATGGGAATGGGAATGTTCTAACAAGTGAGGAGAGTGTGATGGGAAGATGGAAGGATTACTTTGAGGAGCTAATGAATGAAGAGAATGAAAGAGAAAGAAGAGTGGAGGTCATAGAAACTGTGGACCAGGAAGTGGGAAAGATTAGTGAGGGTGAAGTCCGGAAAGCTCTGAAAAGAATGAAGAAGGGGAAGGCAGTAGGACCTGATGACATACCAGTGGAGGTTTGGAAATGTCTTGGAGAGATGGCAGTGAGGTTTTTGACTCAAATATTTAATGGAATATTTGAGGGTGAGAAAATGCCTGAAGAATGGAGAAGAAGTGTGCTGGTTCCCATTTTTAAGAACAAGGGTGATGTACAGAGTTGTAGCAACTACAGGGGAATTAAGTTGATGAGCCACACAATGAAGATCTGGGAGAGAGTTGTGGAAGGAAGGCTTAGACAAGAGGTGACTATCTGTGAGCAGCAGTATGGTTTCATGCCAAGAAAGAGCACCACAGATGCCATCTTTGCTTTGAGGATGTTGATAGAGAAGTACAGAGAGGGTCAGAAAGAACTCCATTGTGTGTTTGTGGATTTAGAAAAAGCATATGACAGGGTGCCAAGAGAGGAGGTGTGGTATTGCATGAGGAAATCTGGAGTGGCAGAAAAGTATGTTAGACTGGTACAGGACATGTATGAAGACAGCAGGACAGTGGTGAGATGTGCTGTAGGAGTGACAGATAGCTTCAAGGTGGAGGTGGGATTGCATCAAGGATCGGCTCTGAGCCCCTTCTTGTTTGCTCTGGTGATGGACCGACTAACAGATGAGGTCAGGCAGGAATCCCCATGGACTATGATGTTTGCAGATGACATTGTGATATGTGGTGAGAACAGAGAACATGTGACAGAGCACCTGTGACAGAGCACCTGTGAGCGGACGCGGGCACACCTTGGCTGCCGCTGCTCGTACTTTTTGCTCCCTGAGCCTTTTTTGTTACTTTCTGCTATTTTTTTTCACCGTGCTTTTTTGGACATTTCTTGTTGGACATTTCTACCTTTCTACCTTTCTTGAACGCAGAGTGCAGCAGGCGCGAGCCTGTGCACGGCACCTGTGTGAACGGACGCGGACATTCCTACTTTTCTTTGAATCCTTTCTACCTTTCTTGAACGCAGAGTGCGGCAGGCGCAAGCCTGTGTACAGCACCTGTGTGAACGGACGCAGGCATATTTACCTTTCTACCTTTCTGTGATTAAGTTTTAGAGCAACTGTCTTTTCTGACTGCGTTGTAGATCTGCAAACATTATAAGTTGCCGGTCAAAGCAGATGACCGCTTGTCCTGAGCCTGGTTCTGCTAGAGGTTTCTTCCTTCTAAAAGGGAGTTTTTCCTTTCCACTGATGCCATTGTGCTTGCTCAGGATGGGAGATCGTGGCGAAGCCAAGATTTGACTTGTTTGCTGGATTCATTAGTTAGAAAACTTTACTAGTCTAACCGGAATTTTAATAGTAGGAGCTGCTAGCTCCCGCTAGCTTCAACACGAATTTAGCTTCGAGAACCACGTAGCTGCACTTATTGTTCGCTTACCTGCTGCCTCTCTCAACTTCCTGTGTCCTCTGGACTGTTCTGGACTCTCTCCTGTACTCCTTCAAGGTAATGCTCGTTCGAGTTACATCTCTCTGCTTCTTGTATATCTTTTTCGGAGCCGTGGGCCTGCTGCTAGCGGCTAGCTCTGTGCTAGCCCCCACCGGCTCGTGGATGTTGACGTATTCCGCTTCGCAGTTGTTTGAACTTAACAACTGCTCCATTCCTCCTTCTGTTTCCACCATCAAACAACTGGGACTTCTGCGTAGACCTCGTTACATCCATAGAAGCTCTCGAAAGAAAACCGTTTATTCTCAAGCGAACTCGGATTCGATTAGTGCTGTCTGGGCTGAAAGACGCGTCGCACCTCGACGTCGTCATCAGAACGCTGCGTCTGTAGGCCCTTGTAGTCCTTGTAGTCCACTGCGCACGAAGTGGCGAGGAAAACGTGGAGTGGACTTCAGTCTGCTTAAACCGGTTCAAAAAGCTCCTATTCCAACTGGTATTAAATTAGAACTTTTCAATGTGCAGTCACTATCCAACAAGTCATGTTTAATTCATGATCACATTCTGGAGAAGGACTTGGACCTCATGTGTCTTACAGAGACTTGGCATAAACCAGATGTGTTCAGTTCTCTGAATGAGGCGTGTCCCTCTGGATACAGTTATCTGCAGAGAGCCCGCAGCACTGGCCGCGGTGGTGGTCTGGCGGTAATTTATCGCAGTAATTTAAAATTGTCTCATCTGTCTTCTCAGGACTTTTCTTCTTTTGAATGTCTGGCTTTCAGCTTCAAAGCCCCACTCCTGATGAATGTTATATTAATTTATAGACCTCCCAAACCGCATGTTTCATTTAACTCAGAGATGCATGACCTCCTCACTTTTTTCTGCACCTCCCCTGTGAAGACTATTTTTCTTGGCGACTTAAATATCCACGTGGACAATTCTTCTTCACCTCTGGCAACAGATTTTAAGTCTCTTCTGGACTCTCTTAATCTCACTCAACATGTTGACGCCCCTACGCACAGCAGGGGGCATACTCTGGATTTGGTGATTACAGACACTGTACTCATCAATAACTTATCTGTATATGACCTGGGTGTCTCAGACCACAGGGTCATCTCCCTGGAAGTGCCTTCATCTTCGCCTGCTTCAAACCCAAAACGACCCATCCAGTTCCGTGACCTTAAAAACATTTCCCCTGATAAGAAAGTTCATTCTCAATAGTCCGGGTATCAAATCCGCTCATTCTCAATCAGTTCATCTGGACTGAAACCTGAAACCTGAAACCAGAAACTGTCCAGATGAACTGATTGAGAATGAGCGGATTTCCCCTGATGTTCTGTCTGCTGATCTTCACACCCTGAGCGCTGTCAATCATCCTTCTGCAGATGACTCTGTGGATTACTACAACCAATCTCTTTGGGAGCTCCTGGACCTACACGCCCCCTTGAAGTCAAGACTGGTGTCTTTCTCGCGTTCAGCCCCCTGGTACACTGATGAGCTGCGCAAGATGAAGGCAACTGGCTGTGCTATTGAGAGACGTGTAAAATCATCTGGTCTCTCTGTGCATAAGCAGGCATATAAAGAACATCAGAAGCGTACGCCTATTCGCTTAAAGAAGCACGCTCCAAATATTATTCTAACATCATCAACTTCTGCCCTAGAAACTCTAAACAGCTTTTCTCCACAGTAACTCGTCTGCTTAATCCCATTAAACAAACTCTTGAGGACTCTGCTCAAAAATGCGACCTATTTCTTTCATCTTTTAAAACCAAAGTTGACACTATCAGATCTCAGCTCCACAACCTCCCTGTTCTCAGTGTGCCACCTACCCGTCTGCATTCTGGGACCCTAAACAGCTTTGACGAAGTTGTTCAGAGTGAGGTGGAGGCCATCATCAAGAAAATGAAGCCTTCATCCTGCGCCCTGGATCCTTTCCCCTCGTCTCTCATAAAAACCAATCACTCTGCAATAGGCCCACTAATCACTCAAATAATAAATCAGTCTCTACAATCTGGTCATGTTCCACTGCCTCTAAAAACTGCCATCATTAGGCCTCTTCTGAAAAAATCTAATTTGGATCCCGACATTTTTTCTAATTACCGCCCAATTTCACACCTCCCTTTTCTGTCTAAAGTGCTGGAAAAAGCTGTTGCTGCTCAGCTGCAGGACCACCTACAACAACACTCCCTGTATGAGAAGTTCCAGTCTGGATTCAGGGCAGCTCACAGTACAGAGACTGCATTGCTGAGGGTTACCAATGATGTCCTCTTGGCTGCTGACACTGGCTCTCCCTCCATCCTTGTCCTCCTTGACCTCACTGCAGCCTTCGACACTGTGGACCATAGTATCCTCCTCCACCGTCTTCATGTGGAGGTCGGTCTCTGCGACACCGTCCTGGACTGGTTCAAATCTTTCCTCTCCAATAGGCTGGAATGTGTTAGTCTTGGCAACGCCACGTCCCAGACAGTCTGTGTCTCCTGTGGTGTCCCTCAGGGGTCGGTTCTGGGGCCCCTGCTGTTTTCCCTTTACATGCTGCCTTTAGGTCAAATTATTAATCAGTTCAACATTTCTTTTCACTGTTATGCCGACGATACACAGCTTTACATCAGGACTGGAGCATCCTCATCTTCCACCTTGTCATCTCCATCTTCACTCTCTGCCCTCTCTGCCTGCCTGGAGGCAATTAGGGCATGGATGAATCAGAACTTTCTTCAATTAAACTGCTCCAAGACTGAGGCCATACTGATTGGCACCCCTCACCAGGTACAAACATCTCCTATAACAACACTTTCCTTTTCTGGACAAGACATCCCCCTCTCCACCTCTGTTACTAATCTTGGAATAAAAATGGACTCTCATCTTACATTTGAAAATCACATTAAGCTTCTGTTTAAAACTTGCTTCTTCCATCTTCGAAACATCTCCAGACTTCGCCCATCCCTAACTTTTTCCGATGCTGAGAAGCTCGTCCATGCTTTTGTCTCCTCCAGGCTCGACTACTGCAACTCCCTGTTTATTGGAATCCCTGCCAAAAACTTCAATATATTCAAAACAGTGCAGCAAGGATCTTGTTGAGAGTTCGTAAATTTGAACATATTACGCCCATTCTCCATAACCTTCATTGGCTTCCTGTCGCCTACAGAATTCAGTACAAAACTGCTCTCATTACACATCAATGCTTACATGGAGCTTCACCAGATTATCTGAAGGATATTCTTATTCCATACTCATCCACCCGGTCGCTGCGGTCACAGAACAGTAATCTCCTTCACGTTCCGAGAACCAAATTAAGGACCATGGGAGACCGGGCTTTCAGTGTGGCTGCCCCCCGCCTGTGGAACTCTCTTCCTGACTGTCTGAGAGCCCCACAGTCTGTGGTTGACTTTAAGAGCGGCTTGAAGACCTTTCTTTTCAACCGAGCATACTCTACCTCCTCATGATTCTACTTTTGATCTTAGTTGATACTGTTATTGATTTTACTTGTTTTTTTACTTGTTTTATTGACATTTAATTCTGTTGCACCTTGTAGCACTTTGAGATTTTCATTAATGAAAAGTGCGTTATAAATTGAATTCATTATTATTATTATTATTATGTGGAAGAGAACTTGGAGAGGTGGAGGTATTCACTTGAAAGAAGAGGAATGAAAGTCAGCCGTAGTAAGACAGAGTACATGTGTGTGAATGAGAGGGAGGCCAGTGGAACAGTGAGGCTACAAGGAGCAGAGGTCACAAAGGTGCAGGACTTCAAGTACTTGGGGTCCACTGTCCAGGAAAATGGGAAATGTGGTAAAGAGGTGAAAAAGAGAGTCCAGGCAGGATGGAGCGGATGGAGAAAAGTTTCAGGAGTGATTTGTGACAAAAAGGTGTCAGCAAAGGTCAAAGGAAAAGTTTACAAGACAGTGGTGAGACCAGCTATGTTGTATGGTCTGG
>JBBPBX010099108.1:0-12581 GCA_038048925.1 Garcialebias charrua | reverse complement strand
CTAGTGGGAGGAGTGGAGTACCATTGCTGACACCCGTTGGTGCAAACCCAATTTTAAGACTAAAACCTACATCTCTTCCCATTTTCATTGGTGATAAACGAGAATATTATAGATGGAAGAAGGAGTGGGAAAGTTTACAAAAGCAAGGGGAGCCAACTGGATCGATGGAGGTGAAGAAAATACAACTTCTGGACAGTATTGATGGAAAACTAGCAAAAGAGCTAAGACTGTCAACGTACAACTCTGCTGACGATGTATTCAGAGTACTCTCAAACAGGTATGGGAATAAATCTCTAATAGCAATAGAAATCTTAGAAGATTTGGAGAAATTACCCCCTGTGAAAGGAAACCAACCAAGAAAAGTAATTGACTTGATCCAGGTGGTGGAAAAGGCACTGACGGATCTCACTGACCTGGGAGACACCGGTGCACTTAAGAACCCACTAATGATAAAGACAATAGAAAGCAAACTTCCAGACTTTGTGAAGAGGGACTGGCTCATGTTCATGATGGATCCTAGTAACAACGTAACGACGGACAACCATTTTGACATGCTCCTAAACTTCCTACAAAAGCAGGAATGCATACTGGAAAGGCTGGAGCAACTTAACATCGCTGATAAGCCAGATCATTACCCAGTCAAGAGACCAGAGAAGAAGTTTGCCAACACCAAAACCACAAAAAGTGAGCATGAAAATGTATGTGGTGTGTGTGGGGAAGAGAGACATTATAATAAACTTTTCTTCTGTAGAAAGTTTAAGGCTCTGACTGTTCCAGAGAAGAAAGCCACTTTAAAGAAATTAGGGTCATGCATGAAATGTCTCTGCTGGCATTCTGATGGAGGAAGTTGTAAAGATGCATACCTCTGCAGGAATAAAGAGTGCAAAAGGGGAGGCTCAGCTGACCACCACTACTTCCTCTGCCCCAAAAACACCAAAGTGGATGATGAGGTCTTACGGAAAAGCAGTCCAAGTAAGACCAAACTGACAGCTGACCAAGACAATTTCTTGTCTGAATTGTCTCCAGAAATGGCAGAGAGGTGCAGGAAGGCATTCACAAATGGAAATACCCGAGCAGGAAACTCAATCAAAGCTCCATCTAAACTACTTGAAAAGCATGGACTGTCTGAGCTGCCAGTCATTCTGATGTTAATGGAGGTAACAGCTAATGCAGGTCAGAAGATTGGAACACTTATAGACCTGGCATCTGACACAAATTACATCACACATAAGGCTGCTGACCGTCTAGGACTACGCAGTGAGGAAATGACTCTAGTGTTATATGGTGTGGGTGGAATGTCCATGAGAGTGAACACAAAGAGATACCTCCTCAGAGTCCGCATTCAAACACCTACAGGGAAAGTGAGAGCACATGAACTGATTTGTTATGGGCTGGATGAAATTGCCAAAGTCCATAAAGCAATTGAACCAAGAAAACTTCAAACCTTCTTCCCAGAAGTGGAGCTTGAAGAACTGAAAAGGCCTAAAGAAGTTGAGTTACTGATCAGTCACCGTGAAGGAAGACTTGCCCCTCAAAGGGTCAGAGTGGTTGGAGACCTTGTCTTGTGGGAAGGCCCTCTGGGAAAGACTGTAGGTGGTGCTCATCCTAGTTTGTTTGAGACTGTTGAAATGGCAGCACACATGTCAAAAACTCACTTTGCTCGGTCAATGCGGACTGCTGCTGTGAAATACGAGGAGTTTCCAGTGCACCCAAGTCCAGAAAAAGTCCCGCTATATACAACTACAGTTACCACAACCTGTGACTTCCTCGAATGGTGGAGATGGGAGAGCATTGGTGCATCCTGTGAGCCTAAATGTGGAGGGTGCCGTTGTGGCAACTGTCAGCCTGGTGGGAAGGAAATGACCCTTGCAGAGGAGAAGGAGCTGGAAATAATAAGAGAAGGACTCACTTATGTCATGGAGGATGTTCATGTCAATTCACCACATTGGGATACAAAGTATCCATGGACAGAGGATCCTGACACACTCCCTAATAATAGAAATGCTGTCCAAGCCACATTCTTAAGAACAGAAAAGCAACTAGAGAAAGAACCTGAATGGAAGAAAGCATATACTGATCAAATTCACGAAATGGTGGACCGGGGTGCAGCTATCAAGCTCACTGAGGTGATGAAAGAAAGATGGGAAGGCCCTGTGTGGTATGTAAGTCACCTGGTTGCCCCAAATCCTCACTCAGTGACAACTCCTGTTCGGTTGGTGTGGAACAGTAGCCAAAAATTCAAAGGACTTAGTATGAATGATATCCTTCTAAAAGGACCTGATGTGCTTAATCCCATCAGGGCTGTCCTACTACGATTTAGGCAAGGTGTGTTTGCAGCCTTAGGAGACATCAAAAAGATGTATAATTCAGTCTGGCTGGAGGACCGTGAAATGCATCTACACAGGTTTCTCTGGAGAGATCATCCTGTAAACGACATTGAGGAGTTTGCCATCACCAGAGTAAACATTGGTGACAGACCAGCTGGATGCATTGCACAACTAGCAATGAGAGAAACTGCAAAGCTACCAAGCTTTACTCACCTGGAAGAAGAACGCAGAGTCCTAGAAGAGGACACCTATGTGGACGACATCCTCACTTCCCATAACAGCCTTGAAACGCTAAGTTTGATCACGCAAGGAGTGGAAAAACTAAAAGCAGGAGGCTTCTACCTAAAACCCTGGGTGTGGTCTGGTCAAAGTGGGAGGCAAAAGAGCACAGGAGGCATCCAACAAAAAAACCTAAACCCTCAGAGCAAAACTATTATCCTTCCAAATCAAATGAGGGATGAAGATAACAAAGCTCTTGGTATAGGCTATGATACTGAAGAAGACAAACTGTACATGCTAACCTCAATAAATTTCTCTAAGAAGAGAAAGAAAATGCGGATGGGTAAGAATCTTATCAAAGATGAGGTAAGGCCTGCAACACCAAATCCACTGAGCAGGAGGGTGTTATTGAGCCAAGTAGCCAGTCTCTATGACCCAATTGGCCTTGTTGCCCCAGTAAAACAAAATGGTTCAATCCTTATAAGAAAGGCATTCCAAGAAACTGCTAGTGGGAGGATGAATCATGAGACCTGGGACAAGCCACTCTCAGCTAGACTCAGAGAGGAAGCCATCAAGCTCTTTGAAGAATATGCCAACCTAAGCCAGATTAAATTCCCCAGAAGTCTGACACCAACTGACTGGAAAGGTCAACCTGTTGCAGTCACCTTCTCAGATGGGAGTGACAAGACTTATGGAGCAGTTATGTACCTCAGATGGAACACAGCACATGGAGCAGAGGTCCGCTTTGTGGAAGCAAAGGCCAAACTAACTCCACTTGACCAAAAAGGAGAAGCTGTAAAAGCTGAAATCTGTGGAGCAGTTTTTGCAGCTCGACTCCGTAAGTACTTTGAGCGACAGTCAAGAATGCAGGTGGAGCGCTGGTTTCATTTAGTTGACAGCCAAACAGTACTTGGAGCTATTCAGAGAGAGAGCTACGGATATCAAACATTCTACGCTAACCGTATTGGTGAAATCCAAAAGATTGCACCAGTCAAAGATTGGTGGTGGGTTCCTGGTGAGTTAAACATTGCGGACATCATAACAAGAGGAAGCACAGCTGCAGAGCTGAATGAAGGATCTGTTTGGCAAAATGGTCCAAATTTTCTTAAATCACCAGTGGAGGAGTGGAGAATATGTGTTTACACAAGTTAAAATATGAATTTTGTATGTATTTATATGGTTTGAGTGATTGAGAACATTGGAAGCTAAGCTGTTGATCTGTTTTTTTCCCTAAGGTTTTCAACCTATTCATCCTATTCATACTATTAATTCTACTGATTCTGCTGCTACTGCTGTAGAACCATCTGTGAGAGAAATTAATAAAGTTGATGAAGTGAGTTGAGCCTACGTCTACCTTCTTCCTGGATCTTTCAAGTCAGATCAGCACTGGTTGGAGAAAAGACTTGACAATGAGGATGTTGTACTCACAAGCACTGAAAGGTCTAGACCAAAAACCATTGAAGTGGCACCACTGTAAAATACTTGATAAATATAACTTACCGTCTCTAGAAAACAAAAAAGTTTTTCTAGCAGGCATTTTCTTTAACTGCATGAAATGACAATAACAGGAACAGCACTGATTAGGGGCCCCCTTGTTCCTTCACCTCCCTCCTCCCATCTCTCTGCTCTCCTTACACACACAGGTGCTGCTGTGAACAGCGATTTGCGGTTATAGGTAGGATGATGGTGTATAACAGTTCATGCACTGCTAGTTGGCAATGTAGTGCAAATATTGCATAACTTTACCCCAATCAAAAACCCTGGCTAAATAAGGATGTCCGCACCCTGCTGGCAGCCAGGGACACTGCATTCAAGTCTAAAGACACTGAGGAGTTGAGAAAGTGCAGGAGAGAACTGGATGATGGCATAAAGAAGGCCAAAGCCGCGTATGCACAGAGGATCGAGGGACAGTTCACCTCACATGATCCACGGAGCATGTGGCAGGGCATCAAATGCTTAACAGACTACAAGGGCAAAAGCAAACAATGCCCCAGGGACCCATCCCTGCCTGATGCCCTCAATAAGTTTTATGCACGTTTTGATGATCCAAACAGACCAACTAGCACCAGACTCACCTCATCACCAGACGAGGAGCACCTCAAAGTGACCGCAGCAGAAGTGAGAGGCAGTCTCAGAAGGATCAACCCTCATAAAGCTACGGGTCCAGACAACATCCCAGGGAAAGTTCTGAAGGAATGTGCGGACCAGCTCTGTGAGGTGCTGGCTGACATCTTCACCACCTCACTTGCACTGGAGTCAGTTCCCACCTGCCTGAAGACTGCCACCATCATCCCAGTCCCAAAAAGCTCCACAGTGACTGGTCTGAATGACTATAGACCGGTGGCCCTCACCCCGATAGTCGCTAAATGTTTTGAGAAACTGGTCATGTCCCACATCAAGACAGCCGTCAACATCAACGAGGACCCTCATCAATATGCATACCGTGAGAACCGATCAACAGAGGACGCCATCTCCTCCGTGGTCCACACTGCTCTCACCCACCTGGATCAGAAGGACTCATACGTGCGTCTGCTCTTTGTGGACTTCACATCTGCCTTCAACACCATGATCCCCCAAACTCTGATAGACAAACTATCCACACTTGGACTAAGCCCCTCTATTTGTAACTGGGTCTTAGACTTCTTAACAAACAGACCACAGTCCGTGAAGATCCACAACTTCTCCTCCTCCACCATCACCCTCAGCACTGGCTCTCCTCAGGGATGTGTGCTGAGCCCTCTTCTGTTTACTCTGCTCACATATGATTGTACAGCCACACATCCAGGCTGTCATATTGTTAAGTTTGCAGATGATACAGCTGTGGTGGGATGCATCACAGATAATGATGAATCCAGCTACAGACAGGAGGTGGAACATCTGGAGAGTTGGTGCAAAGAGAATAACCTTCACATGAATGTGAAGAAGACGAAGGAGATGATTGTGGACTTCAGAAGGAACAAACACACCCACACCCCACTGTATATAGGTGGATCTGCGGTGGAGGTGGTCTCCAGCTACAAATACCTGGGTGTACACATGAATGATAACCTCAGCTGGAGCAATAACACCACCAGCCTGATCAAGAAAGGTCATCAGAGACTCTACTTCCTCAGACGGCTGAGACGAGCCGGTCTGAGAAGCTCAGTCCTCACCTCGTTCTACAGGTGTGCAGTGGAGAGCGTCCTGTGCTCCAGCATCAACGTGTGGCATGGAGGCTGCACAGTTGCAGAGAGGAAAGCTCTACAAAGAGTGGTGAAGGCTGCACAGAAGTCTGTGGGAGTCAGTCTCCCCACCATCACAGACATTTACACCTCCAGATGCAGAAAAAGAGCCACCTGCATCATGAAAGACCTCACTCACCCAGCACACTCACTCTTTGCACCACTCCCCTCGGGACGGAGGTTGAGGAGCATCAAATGTAGAACCACTAGACTGAGGAACAGCTTCTACCCTGAGGCTGTCAGACTCATGAATAAATAAATAATAAGAATAAACACTGCAAAATGTCACATCATGCTGATGCTGATCTGTTTCTTGTTGCTGCGTTCATCTGTGACCATCTGCTCATGTTCGTGCTGCTGTTTATAATGATGTTTTTCTACTACATTAGGGCTTAGTGTATTACTAGCTGATGTCTCTCTTAGTTAATCCTAGATGTTATTATTGTTTTTCTCTTGCATTTGTTGTTGGATGTAACTGGGACCCTGTGTACATAATCTCGTTTTCAACACATGTACTACATGCGGTGCAAATGACAATAAATTCTCTCTGACTCTGACTCTGACTCTCTAACTTATTGCTGGCTACCAAGTGTTGAATTGAGCTTGCACTTTAAAATTAGCTTCCGCTAGTTATCCTAAGACATAAGCACTTTTGAAATTGCGGATCTAAATAAAATCCCTCCTGTTATGTTGCGGGTCAAATTGACCCGTTATAAAGTTTAACATTTTTTTTAAAATAGTTGAAAATGTTTTTTCTGCATGAAACTTTTTCTATTTGTCTTAATAGTTCCACGCAACATATAAATTGAAAATGGTTCACTTTACACATTTGTACCACCCCCTGCGTCTACTTGTTACAACGATACTGTTCGGGTCAATTTGACCCGGCAGTCAAGTTGAAGGGTAAAAAGGGTAAAAAAAAAAAAATCCAATTCTATTTGTTTCCTTGAAACTATAAGACATATTTCACTACACACACACACACACACACACACACACACACATACACATGTGTGCGCGCACGCATACACATGCACACGTACATGCATACAAACCCACTTTCTCACTATTCTCTTTACTTCACAAGGAAACTGTGAGAAAGCAGGTGTTTATACAACTTTTGACGGGAACCTTTTCTGTTCCCGTGGGAAAACTCCACCCACACTGAGTGGACACTCAGCAGAAGGGGAGGGGTGGGAGGGCATAAATACTCTCTGCAAGGGAGTCCTAAACACATTACACACTGAAGGTACATGTGATATTGTCACTGTCAGAGGTCAGGAAATGAGCAGCAGGAAAAAAGTTTACAGCCCTGGAAGTGCTGGATCTTCTCATTGATCATGACAGTGAAATAGAAGAGGAGGTGTCTGAAGCTGAAGACAGTATTGAGGTCAATTCTGAGTCTGATTCTGATTATGAACCAATTGATGAAAGTGATATTCATGTTTCTCCAAGCAAGACATTCATGTCAAAAAATGGTGAAATTCAGTGGTCTTCATCTCCAACTAAACACCTCGGAAAACAGTGTGCAGAAAATATAATAAAGACAGCGCCAGAGCCTACTAGGATGGCAGTAACTTGAGTCACAGATATCAAGTCGGTCTATGAGCTACTTATGCCTAATGTAATACAAAAAAATCAATCTTCAAATGACAAATCTAGAAGGAAGGCAAGTCTTTGGAGAGAACTAGAAGGAACTGGACCAAATGCATTTATATGCATATTTGGGGGTTCTCATTCTGACTGGAGTTTACAAGTCAAAGGATGAATCAACAGCCAGTCTATGGGGTGCAGAGACAGGCAGGACAATATTTCGGGCCACAATGTCTCTGGAGACTTTTCATATTTTCTCCAGAGTAATCCGATTTGACAATCGAGGGACAAGAGCTGTCAGACGGGAAACAGACAAACTAGCAGCTATTAGGACAGTGTGGGACAAATGGGTTGAGCAACTTCCAATGTTCTATAACCCAGGCCCTAATGGCACAGTGGATGAAAGACTTGTGGCAAGGCACTTGTGGTACCACATATACAATGAAGACAGCATGCCAAGGACCCCAGCTACTGCAGCTGTAGTAAAGGAGATCCAGGAGAGGACTACACCCAGTACATCAGTGTGTGAGGTAAGTAAAAGTGTGTGTTTGTGCGAGTGCATGTTGTGTGTGTCTTAGGAGCATCAAAAAATATATTAACCATTTTATTCATCTTTCTAGTAAGGTGCCGCCCGCATTACCTCCCCCGCGACCATTCTGTGATTCTAATCTCCGCTATTTACATAGCACCTGATGCTAATGCTAATGACGCCCAGGGAGAAATTCATGACTTACTCACCTCGCTGCAGTGTAAATATCCTGAGGGGCTCTTCATTGTTTGTGGTGACGTGAATCACGTGGACCTTCAAGTCTCCCTCCCAGCCTTCAACCAGCACGTTTTCACAGCAACAAGAGGAAATAAAACGCTTGACCAAGTCTACACTAATGTAAAGGGGGCGTACACGGCGAAGACACGCCCATCGCTCGGAGCTTCCGATCACTGCTCTTTGATCCTGGCCCCAAGACAGCTCCCCCCACTCAGGCGCTCCAAGCCGGAACAAAGAGAGATAAGAGTGTGGCTTCAAGGCAGCACCTCCATGCTGAGAGACTGTTTTGAGAATACAAACTGGTCTGTTTTCAGGGAGGCAGCTACTGATGGGAGCTCAGTGGACCTGGAACTCTATGCTTCCTCAGTCCTGGGTTACATCAGTACATGCTCTGAAAATGTATCCATAAAAAAATATGTTAAATCTTACCCGAACCGAAAACCCTGGTTAAATAAAGAAGTCCGCGCCTTGCTAGCAGCCAGGGACACTGCATTCAAGTCCGGAGATAAAGAGGAGCTGAGAAAGAGCAGGAAAGAACTGGTGGATGGCATTAAGAAGGCCAAGGCCACGTATGCACAGAGGATCGAGGGACAGTTCACCTCACAAGACCCACGGAGCATGTGGAAGGGTATTAAATGCATAACAGATTACAAAGGCAAGAACAAACAATGTCCCAAGGACCCATCTCTGCCTGATGCCCTCAATAAGTTTTATGCACGTTTTGATGATCCAAACAGACCAGCTAGCACCAGACTCACCTCATCACCAGATGAAGAGCATCTCAGAGTGACCGCAGCAGAAGTGAGAGGCAGTCTCAGAAGGATTAATCCTCATAAAGCAACCGGACCAGACAACATCCCAGGGAAAGTTCTGAAGGAATGTGCGGACCAGCTCTGTGAGGTGCTGGCTGACATCTTCACCACCTCACTTGCACTGGAGTCAGTTCCCACCTGCCTGAAGACCGCGACCATCATCCCAGTCCCAAAGAGCTCCACAGTGACTGGTCTGAATGACTATAGACCAGTGGCCCTCACCCCGATAGTCGCTAAATGTTTTGAGAAACTGGTCATGTCCCACATCAAGGCAACCGTCAACATCAACGAGGACCCTCATCAATATGCATACCGCGAGAACCGATCAACAGAGGACGCCATCTCTTCCGTGGTCCACACTGCTCTCACCCACCTGGATCAGAAGGACTCATACGTGCGTCTGCTCTTTGTGGACTTCACATCTGCCTTCAACACCATGATCCCCCAAACTCTGATAGACAAACTATCTACACTTGGACTAAGCCCCTCCATTTGTAACTGGGTACTAGACTTCTTAACAGACAGACCACAGTCCGTGAAGATTCACAACTTCTCCTCCTCCACCATAACCCTCAGCACTGGCTCTCCTCAAGGATGTGTGCTGAGCCCCCTTCTGTTCACTCTGCTCACATATGATTGTACAGCCACACTTCCAGGCTGTCATATTGTTAAGTTTGCAGATGATACAGCGGTGGTGGGATGCATCACAAACAATGATGAGTCCAGCTACAGACAGGAGGTGGAACACCTGGAGAGCTGGTGCAAAGAGAATAATCTTCACATGAATGTGAAGAAGACAAAGGAGATGATTGTGGACTTCAGAAGGAATAAACACACCCACGCCCCACTGAAAATAGGTGGATCTGCAGTGGAAGTGGTCTCCAGCTACAAATACTTGGGTGTACACTTGAATGATAACCTCAGCTGGACCAACAACACCACCAGCCTGATCAAGAAAGGTCATCAAAGACTCTACTTCCTCAGACGACTGAGACGTGCTGGTCTGAGCAGCCCAGTTCTCACCTCGTTCTACAGGTGTGCAGTGGAGAGCGTCCTGTGCTCCAGCATCAACGTGTGGCATGGAGGCTGCACAGTTGCAGAGAGGAAAGCTCTACAGAGAGTGGTGAAGGCTGCACAGAAGTCTGTTGGAGTCAGTCTCCCCACCATCACAGACATTTACACCTCCAGATGCAGGAAAAGAGCCACCTGCATCATGAAAGACCTCACTCATCCAGCACACTCACTCTTTGCCCCACTCCCCTCAGGACGGAGGTTGAGGAGCATCAAGTGTAGAACCACTAGACTGAGGAACAGCTTCTACCCTGAGGCTGTTAGACTCATGAATAAATATAAATATAAAAAAAATAAACACTGCAAAATATCACATCATGCTGATGCTGATCTGTTTTCTTGTTGCTGTGTTCATCTGTGTTCATCTGTGACCATCTGCTCATACAAACTCATGTTCGTGCTGCTGTTTATTCCCACTATATTAGGCTTAGTGTATTACTAGTTGATGTTTTTCTTAGTTAGTTCTAGATGTTATTACTGTTTTTCTCTTGCATTTGTTGTTGGATGTAACTGGGACCCCGTGTACATAATCTCGTTTTCATCACATGTACCACATGCGGTGCAAATGACAATAAAGACTCTCTGACTCTGATAAAAAAACATCATTGCACAGATATTGACTGACATTGTTAGTATTGGAGTTAATAATCAGATACAACAATGTTTTGGAGGATTTTTTGGGTTTCTGACACTATTACATGATTAAACACTCCCCGGGTCAAATTGACCCACGAACATTATTGCTGTACCTCAGAAACGAACATAACAGGAGGGTAAGCGCTTTAGAACTTGCCAAACTAATTTTTGGACTAGCGTTGCCCACCACTGGTCATATGCAAGGTTAACACAAGGTTAGCAATGCAATAAAATGCTTAGGATGAGAAGAAGGACTCGCTAAAAAAAATCAAAGAACAAACAAACAATTTTTTTAAATTGTCTTGTTTAAAATTAACTTTTAAATGTATTAATGGTCTTGTCCCTGAGCTGGTGAGCAGAATGATTTTAAAAGTCAGCAGCTCAGGAGCTGCAACAAGAGGTGCAGTTGATGGAGACTGTAAACCTGCAAAATACAAAACATAATTTGGTCAATGCTCCTTCTCATTTAAAGGTCCTCATATCTGGAATAGTTTGCCATCAGCAATAAAAACATTGACTGATCTTAGGGTTTTTAATTCACAGGTGAAAAAATGGTTGAAACAAAACCAAATCTGTGAACACTGAACCCCATGGGGACGAGGAGCAGCTGTGTGTGTGTGAGGGAACTGTTTAATCCATTTAAACTTAATTAAATTTAAATGTTATTTTAGATGTTTTTATCGGTTTCTCTGATCACACCATCGGTTGGTTTTCTAACTATCTTTCCAATCGGAGGCAATGTGTTCAACATAACGGTGCTTCTTCCAGCTATTTAACAGTTAAAAATGGTGTACCACAAGGCTCAGTTTTAGGACCAACTCTCTTTACAATCTACATAGCTAATGTAGGTCACTGCATCCCTGATGCATCCTTACATTTCTATGCTGATGATACAGTTGTTTATTGCCGAGCTAAAACAGTAGCTAAGGCTTTCCAGTTACTACAATCCGCTTTTGACATCATCCAGTCAGATTTGTTCCGTCTCAAACTTGTCCTAAATGCTGATAAAACAAAAGGGATGTTTTTTTTCAAATAGGAAGGCGGTTCCAGCAGATCCTCCTCTGATTTTATCTTCAAATGGTGTCCCTATTGAGTTTGTTGATTCCTATAAATATCTGGGTATCCTGATCGATTCACATCTCTCTTTTAAACTCCACGTGGAAAACCTAGTGAAGAAATTGAAAGTTAAACTGGGTTTCTTTTTCAGAAACAGATCCTGTCTAACACTGAATGTTAGGAAACGCCTTGTATCTGTGACTTTCCTTCCCTCCATTGATTACGGTGACATTCTCTACATGAATGCTCCTACAAGCACCCTGCGGATGTTGGATGTGGTCTATCATGGTGCACTAAGATTCATAACTGGTTGTGATTATCGTACCCACCACTGCACCCTGTATTCACTGGTTAATTGGACATCATTAACCTCACGCAGACTCTTCCACTGGTACATTTTCATCTTTAAATCACTTCTTGGTCTGCTGCCCTCATACATCTCCTCCTACATGTCTTTGCGTGAGTGCAGCTACAGTGTGCGCTCTCAGGACATGATTACCTGCAGTGTTCCGTCAGTGAGGACTGAACTTGGAAAAAGGGCCTTCTCCTATTCTGCTCCTGCTTCATGGAATATCTTACAAAAAGATCTGAAGCTCTCGACCTTGACTTCTCTAAATGGTTTTCAGAATCTGTTGGAATCCTGGCAAAAACCAATGCAGATTTGTTCCTGTCTTTGATTTTATACGTCTACCTTATAATGTTTTGCTAGTTTTTTGATACTTTGTTAAAAAAAAGAAAAAAAAATATCTTTTGTTTTTTTCTCTCTTTTTGTTTTCTATTGTTTATTGTTTGTTTGTTTATTGTTTAATGAAATTCTATCACTGCTGTTCATTGTTCTTTAGTTTTAGCAGGTCGCTTTCGTAAATGAGCCCATGAGGTT
>JBBPBX010099107.1:0-12582 GCA_038048925.1 Garcialebias charrua | reverse complement strand
TAGACACACCGTTTGCAGTGCAAATGTAACAAACAGTAACCTCTCATCTTTCACAACATTGTAGATCTTATGGAAAACTGGCATTTCCCAATAAACTTCTTTACAAACAACTAAATCTGCACAATACATATTTCCATGGTGTTTGGCCCAGTTAACATTTACCATAATACTTTGGTGTTGATTAGTAACTGAATAGTCTCTGCTATCTCACAGCCTTCTCATGCGCTTTATTGAGATGCTTTCTGAACCCAGAAAATGTGCCATAAACTTGAGCACAACCTGCCTGACCACATTTAAGACGAAGTGTCTTACCAGAGCAAAGTCCATGGATCACTTTTAAGTGCTTGGTCAGAGAATTAGCATTTGTCTGGTACTTCTTACAAATGAAACAGAACATTCCAACTCAACTTAATATTGAAACAATCGTAGCAAAACCACTATTAAACGCAGCATCCGAACCCTCAACTCTGTAACCCTAGGATTCACTTTGGTTGTCTAACATCTATCTCGTAAATGGCGGTCTGCAGAAAGCTGCACACATTGACCAGATCATGGTCATATGAAGTGCCGAACACAAAGTGAGCTTTAAAAAGTTCATCAACACAGGCAAGTGATTTCCAAGGTATGGCATGTTTGTCAATCACAAGGAAGTACAGTACTTGTGAATCACGCTCCTCTGAGTCCTTCCTGCAAGCAGGTATGGTTGACAGCTTTCTGCGATGCCATCAAGGTGCCCCTGGATGCTGGTTCCCGTCTGAAGTACTTGTGAATCACGCTCCTCTGAGTCCTTACTACAAGCAGGTATGGTTAACTGATTTCTGCAATGCCATCAAGGTTCCCCTGGATGCTGGTTCCCGTCTGTGGCAAAAACAGATAAGAATTAAAACATGATTGGTCTTGGGTTTCTAAGGAGACGGGGTTCTTATAGATAAGGCAAATTAATTTTGAGGACCTCTTTAATGTCACTTGAAATTAAATTTAAAACCAACTTCACAAGAAATACAAACAAATAATTAAATAAAAAAAGTGAAGAATAGATAACATACTTTCCGCCCTTTAAGTCGCTCCGCCCTATATATCGCAGTTTAAAAAAACAATTTTCATGTCCTACGACATATTAGCCTGGCCCTCGCCATTCCTACGCAGCTCCGCTCAATTCTCATTTCCCTTCACTGCTCAGTCTGGGACTTCTCCCATAGACAACGATTTCTCCGGTAGATTTTTGACCGGACCAATCAGAGAACAGAAGGGACTGAGTTTTGGCCCCTAACCCACGCCCCCACCTGTCCCAGCACACAGCCAGCGAGCAGCCGCATGTTCTCATTCAAAGCGATGCAAAGCGATGTAGGACTGTTTTATAAATGACACAAATGTATTAATCTCCCCTTCTTAATCCCTTATCTGGAGTTTTCTTTTGTTTTTTTGGCCAAAAGTCAAGTGTTCGCTCCCTCCTCCTCCTCCTCTCCCTCCGCTGATAAGGAAATGCTCCCACCTGTCCCAGCGCGCAGCCAGCGAGCAGCCGCATGTTCTCATTCAAAGCGATGCAGGACTGTTTTATATATGACACAAATGTATTAATTTCCCGTTCTTAATCCCTTATCTAGTTTTATTTTGTTTTTTTGCCAAAAGTCAAGTGTTCGCTCCCTCCTCCTCCTCCTCTCTCTCCGCTGAGTGCAAAGAATAAGAAAATGACTGAGGTTGTCACGAGAGAATTAAACTCAGGTTTTACGTTGCTGTCCGAATCCCTGCATATTTTCTGGTCTTCTGGTGTGCTGGACCAGTGCTACATGGTTTTATTTAATTTTTTTCAAACGTTTTATAACATATAAACACAGAATATGCAGGCAGCGAGAGAAATAGCAGCAGGAGGCGGAGGGAGCAGAATAGCTTTCCCTGTTCAAAATTTTCCTAAGATCCAATGGTTTTGTTCCTCAGGCAGAGGCCACGCCTCCAGCAAGAATCGTTTCTCTATGGAGAAAGTCCAGACCCTAGTCCGAAGCAAAGGACAAGGGTCTGGTTTTAACCAGGCTAGCGACATATGGGACGAAGCAACATATTTATGGATTTATTACCATATTTTTAGATCAATTTTTGGCTCAGATATGACCGTTTCCATTCATTCTGACGGTAAAAAAAATGGAGCAGTACCCTTTTCGGCCACTAGGGCGCAGTACTTTCGGCCGCTAGGGTCCACCGACCGTTCCCAGCTCATATGTCCGAAAGAAGACTCATCTGGTCGGACTCACTCTGTTGCAACCAGGCCTCCTGCTCTCTGAACTCTGTTTAAGGCAACACACTCGTTACCTCAGTGTTGCCATTTTCAACGTCCTATCTGCGTGAAGCAGGGGTTTCTGCAATGACAGCAACCAAAACAAAATTACAGAGCAGACTGGACATAAGCGACACACCTCGGCAGGGCTGGCCCAAGGCATAAGCAAACTAAGCAGCTGCTTAGGGCCCCAGGGCCACTAGGGGGCCCCCTAAGTGGAAGCACAGGTTTTAGGAAGTTTGTGAAGTACTGAGGAAGAAGTAACGTAAACAGGTCAAATGTGTGGGTAAAGGTTATTTAATATTTTAAAAATGGTAAATGGAGATTACCGTATTTTCTGGTGTATAGATTGCACCAGTGTATAGGTCGCATTGTCCAATTATCACCAATAGATTGGAAAAATCCCTAGATAGGTCGCACTGGTGTATAGGTCGCACCTACGTTTAGCTCTGCTGCAAATGTCTGCCACAGGAGCGCACAGCAAGGCTTTTAAGAAGATTAACACTTAAAAACAATTATTTGTTTGATAAAAATTATAGCAAATATATGTCTGAGCTGAACTTTTCCTTAATAAATGAACGTAATTGTGAAATGAGCTGGATTTAAAAATTTGTTTCGCCGAAAGTGATAACAAGCCATATATAGTCGCACCGGTGTATAGGTCGCAGGCCTTGAAAAAACATAAAAATGTGCGACCTATACACCGGAAAATACTGTACTTATATAGCGCTTTCCAGCCCCCTATGAGGGGCCCCAAAGCGCTTCACAGTACCAGCCATCCACCCATTCATACACACATTCATACACCGGTAGCGGTAGACTGCCATGCAATTTTAAGTTCAGCTTTTGCAAATTATTGCATACATTTACACAGTTTTAAGAACTAATAATTCAACTTTAAATTCCTTTTTTAAACCATTTTACATGGTTTCAAGTCATTGTTCATTTACATTAAGTATTTCCTTGATATTTTATTTTATTTAGTCTGTTTTTGCACAATTGAAGTTATTTTTAATGCATCAAAGTTATTTTATCTATTGTTTGTTGTAGATCTTGCACTACAAATTATTTTGAACATTATTGTTGCAGTTCTTTGAAACCAAAGATAATAAACTAGATGACACTTTTGCTGTAAAATACATTGAATACTGTTTTTTTGTTGTTGTTACTTTTAGTACCACTGACTTACAGTATACATATGGGGTAATGTAAACAGGGCTGTCAGAGTTGCAATGAGTTTATGTAAGGTGGGTGAATGATCTGATTATCTGACTGTTTATTACAGTAATCCACATTATTAGCAGAAATAGAGGGCCCCAAACCAAATTTTGCTTAGGGCCCCATGGAGGCTTGGGCCGGTGCTGCACCTCGGGTGTCATTGTCTCCCATTACCCCTAGATGGGACTGTCTCGTTGCAGAGAAACAAGCTCAGGGCTCCCACTGATTCAGCGTTGTGGTGAGTTGTATTTTTCATGCACTTTATTTTTGTTTTCGTGGTGTATCTTATGTTGAAGGCATGTTTAACCTTTACTATTATGACCAGAGAGTGTGGGGCTGAGAGGCCGTTACTCATGTGACGATGTTGGCGCAATGTTACAAGGAAGCTGTTCATAAAGTTGCATACACAGTGGATTAACTTTTATTATTATACTGTACTTAGAAAATGCCCGATTTTATACCTGCCGGTCGTTTCATTTCATTTTGTTGTATTTCTCCACCACACCTTAAAAGCCGGTCTGTGGAAAAAAATGTCTGACATTAAACCGGTCAGTCCGTGGTGCAAAAAAGGGGGGGCCACTGATAAATGCTTGGAAAAGTTCAGCTAAAAGCTGATGCAAATTTGTATCACCTTGAACTGTCGTTTCCCCGCTTGCCTTGACTTTACGTGATTCTTTTTGAGGTTCTCACGTTCAGGACTGTTTGTTGTACTCCAGTGCTTCCCATCTTGATGACTTGAGCAACCTTGTCTTTGAAAAGTGCAAACGAAGCCGACAATTAGATTGTCCACCGAAGCCGGAATCGCCTCCATCGTCATTGTCAGCCTTTTGTTTTTTTACCCGTCTTGCTTTTTATGTCTGTTTGCTCCAGTATTTCCACATCAAATGACCGGGCGGCAGCAGGTGAAGGTCGATCATGCGGTGCAAACATCGAGACTTTGCTCACATACCTTGGGACTGTATTACCTTGCCTTGAGGGACAAAGAATGGAAATGAGGTATAAAATGCAAGAAATTTCAGAGGGAGACCTTCGATTTGATTAAAGGCTCTCCTTGAAAGACATATTAATAAGCTGACTTTCCATCCCAATGCACCACTGAGGGGGGGAAAGGGAAAAATATGAAATACAGATATCGATCATCCTTCATTCTTGTTTGCCAGCAGAGGAAAAAAAACATGTCTTTTAAAGCATCAACAAATTTGATGATTTCTAAGTTTTCTTATAATCAGTCATTTATCATCTGGAAAAATTGTATGTAAAGAATAAAGTCTCCTCGTATCTAAAATCCACAATATGAAGGGTGTAAAGTTTATGATATTTGTGAAGAAACACTCCTAAACATGTTTTTTTTTGTCACAGTAATGAAAGTAAGTAAGTAACTTCAGCCTTCATTCTCACCCGTCAAACACAATCCATGTCACCCCAACAGGAAGTGACAGCCTGGCCAAGAGAAGTCCGGATTATTTCTGACTGATTTACCCTGCTGCCCATCACCACCCTCTCACTGATCTCTGCCGGAGTCCTTCTTCTCTCCATCTCCCATCACTGTTGATGTTCCCATGAACACTCGGCCTGCTGCTCCAGCGTGCAAAAAGTCCGCCGCTCCAGCCTCAGCTGTAGCTTGTAGCACCAGGACCTGTCCCCTGGTTTCTGTTGTCCAAGAATGTGACTTGAGACTAAAGTGAATTACTCACTCATTATTCAGTTTTACCTGGGGATACTAGGTATGAAGGTGTAGGTGCAAACCTGCTTTTGGCCATAGCTAAACCCTGAATATTCTAATAGTGTTTATTAATTGATGTGTGAAAGCAGCTATACGGGGACCTCACTGAGCTCAAATCCCTAAGGCGACAGGCAAGTATATCATATTGTATTGTGGTGCAGTATACTTTAAATATCTTTATTGTCATTCGCATCACATGTGGTACATGAGGGGGAATGAAATTGTGTACTCAAGGTCCCAGTTACACCCAAAAGTAGCTAAAATAAAAAGTATAAAAAGAAACAGAATATAAGGATCTCAGATATACACTAAGATATACTGTCACAAAAAGCTGGTGCTGGTGAACCTAATGGTGCAGGCAGGCAGGCAAGGACTCAGAATGGATGTATAAAAAAAAAATGTATTAACAAAACAAGCTGACAGGGCAGCAAAACATATATACAGGTAGTCCCCGACTTACGAGCGCTCTGACCTACGAGGTTCCGGACTTACGAGCTGGCGAATTTTTGGAAAAAACGCAAAAAATACCGAGTTTTTCTGTGTTTTTTCACCACAGTTCGTTAGCTAAACATGTGGACACACGTTTCCGATCATTTTTATGCACTCGTAAGCAGTTTTTCGATGAAAAACGAGTGTTTGTAGTCGCGCTAGCAAAACCGTTCCAACTTACGAGCGAAATTCCGGACTTACGAGACACGTGGCGGCCGTTCCAAGTTACGAATTTTCGCTTTACGAGCAACTCGTTGTAACGGAACTCGCTCGTAAGTCGGGGACTACCTGTAGAATGATCAGGATGTACTCACAAAACAGACAGGTCATCACCAGTGGACAGAAGACAATGCCAGGACAAGGACTAACACAGAGACACAAACTTATATACAGTAAACACCAATTAGACAATGTGAAGGCACCTGTGAGTAATCACAGATGCCAAAGAAAAAGACAAGGGATGCAAGACAAAAACAAGACAAAAGATGGGGCTGGATACTAAACACAAACCCTATAAAGAGAAACAGGATCAGGGGAACGCAAACATAAACACAACACCAAGGACAAAACCACAACTTTTACATATACACTAAACAAATGCTAAACAATATGCTAAAAGATCTAAGATATACACTAAACACTATTAATGTAAAATACGGTATTTTAAACAGCAGCCTGAGCATGAGTCTATAGTGAGTAGATGGGTATGAATGAACACAGCAGCATGAGATAGTTCTAATATTGTATCAGAAGTTCTGTTTCATACTGTGTCATAACTTATTTTATTGGATCATGTTTTTGTTTAAATTTTCACCAGGAGATGTAACATATTGTATTGTTACATGTATTGTTATATCACAATATATTTTAGTGTACTGTGTCATAATGTATTGAAATGTAGCATAGTATGTGATATTGTATTGTGCCTTACTGTATATCGTATATCGGAATATATTGCATCATAAATTTGCTTAGCTTTTTAAAACCAAGTGGACACAGGACATTTTTTTCTTGCAGATATTTGTTCAGGCTCGTTACAAAAAGGCAGCAGATTATATTACATCTTAACTTATATTTAAACAGTATTTTCTTATATAGAATAATATTGTGCTGTGCTATATATTATATTGCATCAGACATTTACCTGTCTGTTTAAAATCAGCTCATACCATTGCACACAAAACATGTCCCCCTGTATGCGAAGTTCTACTGCAAAATATAGTGTTTTGAACAATTTGCTCAATTTCATAAATTTGATGGGGTGGGGGGTGGGGAACGACGACAAACAGTGGTAGGGTAATCTTCTGGTGCACCTTCCTTCCATCATTCCCTTCCCCAAGTGGACAGTCTCCATTTTGGTCAAGGGGAATGGCGTGACAGCTGAGATAAAGAACATTCTGGTCTCAGTCATGCTGCCCCGGCTGCTTCTGTGGCGGCGCTAAAAATACACACAGTCTGGCGTCGCCATACCAGTCAGCTGTCGAGGAGATGGAAGGAGGCAATGGGGGAGGGATGAGAGGGAAGTGACAGACAGACGGACAGATACAAGTCAAGCCATTTGACAGAACACAGGGAAAACTGGAAAAAAGGATCCATTGGAAATCAAAGACAGAAAGACGATGCTACTGTGTTCGCTGTAATATTGAACTCACAAAAGAGAAAAAAGAAAGGTACAACCACTGAACTAAAGCCTGTGAGCTGATCAAATACAGAGTACGCAAACAGAGGTTCATGGTAATTTGCCTTCAAATCTAAATAAAAGCAATTGATTGCAGGGACCAATACTTTAATGCTGCTTTGGCAAAGTATTTAATAGCTTGTATTGACTTACAACTTGGAATTAAATTAGTTATTTAACCTATACTACATTAAAACTAAAAATCAATTTTGCTATTATGCTATAAGTTCATTTTGGCAACGTGGCCAAAAAGAATATATAAAAAAGTCAACACCAGCACTCTGCTGGTGCCCAAAATTAATTTACCACAAATTCTGACTTAAAATAACCAACTAGGTTATTTAAAATGTGCTCATATGTCAAAGTCAAAAGTCAAAGTCAACTTTATTGTCAGAACTGCAATATGTACAGGACATACACAGGATTGAAATTGCGTTTCTCTCAGTCCCTCGGTGCAACAGTAACCATTTAAACACTAAAACACTAAAACATTTAATAAACATAAGCATAAAATAGTAAAAGTGTAACACTGTCCTGAGTTTTTGCATAGTAGTATAAAAGTATGAAAATTTACACCAACACTAAAACACTAAACATTTAATGAACATAAGCATAAAATGAAATAATAAAAGTGTAATACTGTCCTGAGTTTTTGCATAGTAGTATAAAAAGTATAAAAAGTATATCTATAAAATAAACTGAAGGTTCTAGCATTGACATTTGCAAAGAGTGGCAAAGCAGCATATGAGTTAATGTACACAGTATATGTATGAGGTAGTTGATGTTGGTATAGAGGCAAAGTGGCATATGCAGTAAGGCACATAAGGCACATTGGGCATCCTTAAATAAGGCTAGTCAGAGAATACTGTATATGTATCAGCAGTAGTGTAGATATAAAAGTAGTGTAAATGTAAACAGTAGTAATAAATGTAAACAGTAGTAATAAATGTAAACAGTATTAATAAATGTAAACAGTGAATGTAAACAGTAGTATGACTATAGGCAGTAATGTAATACAAACATTAGTGCAAATATGAGAAGTAGTGCAAACTGAATGAGCACATGACCGAGAGTTTAGTGAATAACCCGTTTGATGACACAGAGTCCAGTGTTAAAATCTTTGTGTGTGGTAATGTGTGAGAAAGTTTTTTGTGTTAAGGCAGTTCAAATGGGAGGGGAGGCAGAGCAGGCAGAGTGTTTAGCATCCTGACTGCCTGATGAACAGGCCTGATGCTTCCTTTAGTGCCTTTTCATCATTGGCGTCATGTGAAAAAGTTTACTCGTTACATTCAAGATTGAAGAAGACTGAACCTATTTTTCCTCAAAAATTAGTCCACATTTCACAGACATGCCCTCACCAGGATGCTGCCAGAACCTTACCTCACTGCAAAGTTTGATGTTCAACTCATCCAATTAAAGTACAGTAGTCCCTCGTTTATTGCGGGGGTTACAGTCTGGACCCCTGCAATAAAAAAACGAAGAAAAAAAAGATAAATCTGTGAAGTGGGGATGTTATACAAATTTTAAAGATTTAAAAACCCTTCCCACACTCTTGCAATGTTCTAAACTCAAACATGCACCTCCCCACTCGGAAGGCCTCGTGGGCCAGCGGGCGATGCTCAGATTCACAGATGAGTCTGGCGGTCCGATTCTGGTCCGGTTCCCGGTCGGTTCCATGCGGCTGTCTGCATCCGCTGGGCGCTGAAGTCACTATGAATACGGAACAAATGTCCGAAAAAGTTTGGCTTGGATCAAAAATTTCCCTCCATTTCAACAGCTGGAAGCACTGTTGCTTCTGGGAAATGTAGTCATTTAGAGCAGCGATAGTGTAGGCTTATTGAGGAAAAAACTACAAAATGGTGGCGCCTGTCGGAAGTATTTTTTTTCGTTAACTTTTTACTGTATCCCATACCGTCCCAATCATGTGAGTAACATTTAAGAAGACAACTGTGTGTCGTATAATTTTCAAAATTTTCTTCAGTCTTACTTTGAAAATTTGCGAAAGAGCGAGGCCACAAAAGTCAAACCACAAAGTAGCAAGAGACTACTGTATATTTTTTCACATTTAGCTATTTTTACCTCTCTGATTCACCATAAATGAATACAAAGAACAGTCTGAAAAGAATTAGATAAGAGACAGGTTGGATAAAAAATATCCTCAATTCATCTTACTTACAAAGTACTCAAAGAAGCCACACTCAAGGACACAAGAAGATTTTTTAACCGGTTTTACTTGCAAGGGCAGACTTTCACAACAGGTTAGACAGATGTACAAAAGTTCTGTACCATGGAACCCAGTCACGGGAATCTGCGACGGGAAGTGTGCAAGAATTGTTTTTATACGCTTGCCAGTTCTCACAGGCAGACACTAACCGTGTTTCCATCTATTTTCAATTAGAATTTTGAGCGAATTTTTGAAAATTTGCAATAATGTAAATAAAAATTAATGCGAATCAGAAGTGTTTCCATCAACTGGCTTGAAGCGAATCCACCAGGCCACGCAAAGCGGCATTACGTCAGACGTCAGCGTTACGCACGTCTACAGTAAACAGGAAGTAGCGGTTGAAAACAGGAACCGAACCACACATCTCGGCAAAATGGAGAGAATATTTCAGGAATGTGTTGCTATCGGGCAAGTTGTATTTATTCTGTCATGCCAACTAGTTTTAGCGATGTTACAGCGGAAACAGCTGATCAGTCACATGACGTGAATGTTCGCTACGTCAGAACTGAGTCGGCAAATCTGTTTCCATCTCTCGTTTTGCGCATCAGCTCTGTTTCGAAAAACCCAAAAACCACCTCAAGCGAGCGTATCAACTTTTTTGCGAATTAGAGGAAGTTAATTAGAATCGTGCCATTTCCATTCAGCTTTTCTGATGCGATACTTCAAAATGCGCATCAAGAAACCTTGATGGAAACACGGCTACTGATGACCTCGGCCACAGATGCACATGCAGGATCAAAGGAAGTGGGCCACCTGCATCATGAAGGACCCCACTCACCCAGCACACAAACTTTTTGCCCCGCTCCACTCAGAGGAGAAGGCTGAGGAGTAGGGGTGCAGGAAAAAAATAAATAAATCGATTTTTTAAAGAATCTAGATTCTTAGTCCTGGAGATTCAGAATCGATTCTAAAAAACCCCAAATCGATTTTTTTTTTAACCTTAAAACCCAAAAGATAAAGAAAATAAAATCATATCTCATAGTACTGTATATGAAAGAATACATAAAATGAAAGGTGGCAGAATGAAGAAGAAATCTTATTTTATCTGCCTCTTTTTTCAAAAACAAAACAAGTTCAAACAATCAATTCAAACAATAATCTTCTATAAGTAACAGAGCAAAAAGCTGTTTTTATTGGCTGGTCATTGTCCGGGTCACTCTGTGTTTTTAGTGTTTTTATAAATGCTGATAGAGAAGCAAGGGGACTATAGTTTTTTTCAGAGATTACTAACACCAGTCTGGCAGTAGATAGTGACAGAGTGAAGAAATATGTTAAAAATATATTGTTAGAAAAGTTACAGACTGCACTACAAAGTTACATAGTGCAGATAAGCTTTAGATCTTTTAAGTCGTAACTAGACTCATCTCGTTTTCTCAAAGTGAAATGGATGCGGACAAAGAAAACTGATTACAGTCAGTTTTACATGCATCCATCCACTTAGTGTCTGCCTTAAATTGAGTTACGGAAATCTGATTTGGGCATTTAAAAAAGTGCTTCTTGCTTCTTGCGCTTCGGCAGCAATCTGTTTGATGGGGGTTGATCAGGGTTGCTGCGTGGATAAAAAAGAGCGGTGGCAGAACGGACTTGCTTCCGGGGCCGCTCAAAGACCCAGGCGTGCACACTTGGGTTCCCTTGGGTTGGCGGTGATCGTTAGCACTCAGCTGTGATAACTGGACAGTGAGCCAAAGTTTCAGACCAATACAGCACATTTTGTCGCAGTCATGACAATAACCACCAGATGGAGGTCTTGTCCTTGACTTGATTTGAGAAACTTGCTGAATTGACCCCCAAATGAAGTCCAATCTGCTGCCATTCTGTTTGTGGAAATTGATTTTCTTCTTACAATACATCTGAGCTGCCTCTTTCTTTGCTATTATAATTATTTTCTACCTCTGCATGCTTTTCTGAGGTGCAAGCTGCACCCCCCCCCAGAACCGTAAAGATGAATGCCTTGTCCCTACCCCAGCCCTGAAACGGTTGACCCTCTGCAAAGGCTATTTAGCTTTCCTAATTAGAGAGAAAATTACAAAACACTTACACAGCTTCTTTAATACACAGGGACCTCATAAAAACAGGCAGTGGCAAGACCCCCTTTGATAACCCACTTGGCAACATCGCCACTGTGCACCCATTGTCAAACCCTTTTTATGTCCATCTACAGCCCACCAGGAGGTTCTTGGACCTTCAAATAGGAACTCAAGGAGAAATTTGCTTTGTCTGGCTACCTCCAGCTGCTTCAAACAAATCCCAGACAAGCACAAGCCAGATTTCATGGAGAGCAAACTGAAACCAAGGACAACAAAAAGGCAGGTATGTGGATGGTAAGCCTGCCCTGAACAACAAGCAAAGGAAAAGAAAAAGCGTGAGGTAGCAGAATTATTATGAGCCGAGGCGCCTGCTATGGATTAGAGCAGGAAACACAATCAGATAATGGGAAGAAATACGAGGCGGTGAAAACAAAGGTGCAAAATCTTCGGAAAGAAATCCGAGTCTGAAAAGACGGAATTTTGTTTGCAGGTTTTAGGTGAGAAGTCGGGTCATTTTTTTCTGCTGAAAAGGCTGGAAAAAAATTCAGATGAAATTAGCGGAAATAAATTAGAAGCACAAAAATATTGTAGTTAGCAGAAATAATCTGAAACTAGCACAAAACAGCTGAAAAAAACAGCTGAAAGTAGCTGAAAAAAGTTTAAATTTGCAATTTGCACAAGGAAGCTGAAGCAGAACAAAATGTGAAAGGAGCAGTAAACGGTTGTAAACACATCTAAAGATTTGAAGGACGTAAAATGAGCTAAATTCATTTTCTATGAGAGAAAAAAGTGGCAGAAAAAGCTAAATACAGGTACGCTCATTCTCAATCAGTTCATCTGGACAGTTTCTTTTGACTGATTGAGAATGAGCGGATTTGATACCTGGACTATTGAGAATGAACTTTCTTGTCTAAATACAGGTAGTCCTCGACTTACGATGGCCTCGAGTTACGA
>JBBPBX010099104.1:0-12582 GCA_038048925.1 Garcialebias charrua | reverse complement strand
AACATCTGCACTACACTCTATAAAATGAGGAGTTGCAGGAAAGACCATGAGGTGAGGAGGGAGTTCATTCAGCACTCACTGCTCCTCCACGACTGACTGCATGCACATGCATGGAGCGGAGGGTGTGTAGCCTCGAACGTTCAAGTTGGATGGATTTCGATCCTTTTATCACTTTGATCCATTTGATTTTCATCAAAAATATATAGAATATTCCCATAGGCTCACCACCTGTGGGAGGGGCCAAAGGGGTCGGGTGCATTGTGGAATGGGTGGTGGCCGAGGGCGGGGACCCTGGCGGTCTGATCCTCGGCTACAGAAGCTGGCCATTGGGACATGGAATGTCACCTCTCTGGTGGGGAAGGAGCCTGAGCTAGTGTGTGAGGTTGAGAGGTTCCGGCTAGAAATAGTCGGACTCACCTCAACGCATGGCTCTGGCTCTGGAACCAGTTTCCTTGAGAGGGGTTGGACACTCTTCCACTCTGGAGTTGCCCCTGGTGAGAGGCGCCGAGCAGGAGTGGGCATACTTGTTGCCCCCCATCTTGGTGCCTGTACGTTGGGGTTCACCCCGGTGAACGAGAGGGTAGCCTCCCTTCGCCTACGTGTGGGGGGACGGGCTCTGACTGTTGTTTGTGCCTATGCGCCGAACGGCAGCGCAGATTACCCACCCTTTTTGGAGTCCTTGGAGGGGGTATTGGAGGGTGCGCCTCCTGGGGACTCCCTTGTTCTGCTGGGGGACTTCAACGCTCACGTGGGCAATGACAGTGAGACCTGGAGGGGTGTGGTTGGGAGGAACGGCCCCCCTGATCTGAACCCGAGTGGTGTTCTGTTGTTGGACTTCTGTGCTCGTCATGGATTGTCCATAACGAACACCATGTTCAGGCATAAGGGTGTCCATATGTGCTCTTGGCACCAGGACACCCTAGGTCGCAGTTCAATGATCGACTTTGTTGTCGTCTCATCTGATCTGCGGCCGCATGTCCTGGACACTCGGGTGAAGAGAGGGGCGGAGCTGTCAACTGACCACTACCTGGTGGTGAGTTGGCTCCGATGGTGGGGGAGGATGCCGGTCAGACCTGGCAGACCCAAACGTATTGTGAGGGTCTGCTGGGAACGTCTGGCAGAGTCTCCCGTAAGACGGAGCTTTAACTCCCACCTCCGGGAGAGCTTTGAACACGTTCCGAGGGAGGCGGGGGACATTGAGCCCGAGTGGGCCATGTTTCGCGCCTCTATTGTCGAGGCAGCTTATCGGAGTTGTGGCCGCAAGGTTGTTGGTGCCTGTCGTGGTGGCAACCCTCGAACCCGGTGGTGGACACCGGCGGTGAGGGATGCTGTCAAGCTGAAGAAGGAGTCCTATTGGGCCTTTTTGGCCTGTGGGACCCCGGAAGCAGCAGATAGGTACCGGCAGTCCAAGCGGCATGCGGCTCGGGTGGTTGCTGAGGCAAAAACTCGGGCGTGGGAGGAGTTCGGAGAGGCCATGGAGAATGACTTCCGTACGGCTTCGAGGCGATTCTGGTCCACCATCCGGCGTCTCAGGGGGGGAAAGCGGTACGCGACCAACACCATTTATGGTGGGGATGGCGTGCTGTTGACCTCAACTCGGGATGTTGTGAGTCGGTGGGCGGAATACTTCGAAGACCTCCTCAATCCTACTGGCACGTCTTCCACTGAGGAAGCGGAGCCTGGGGACTTTGGATCGGGCTCTCCAATCTCTGGTGCTGAGGTCGCCGAGGTGGTTAAAAAGCTCCGCGGTGGCAAGGCTCCGGGGGTGGATGAGATTCGTCCTGAGTTCCTTAGGGCTCTGGATGTTGTGGGGTTGTGTTGGCTTACGCGACTCTGCAATATCGCGTGGACATCGGGGGCAGTTCCCTTGGATTGGCAGACTGGGGTGGTGGTTCCCCTATTCAAAAAGGGGGACCGTAGGGTGTGTTCCAACTATAGAGGGATCACACTCTTAAGCCTCCCTGGTAAGGTCTATTCAGGGGTTCTGGAGAGGAGGGTCCGTCGGATAGTCGAACCTCGGATTCAGGAGGAGCAGTGTGGTTTTCGTCCTGGTCGTGGAACACTAGACCAGCTCTACACCCTCAACAGGGTCCTGGAGGGTGCGTGGGAGTTTGCCCAACCAGTTTACATGTGCTTTGTGGACTTGGAAAAGGCATTCGACCGCGTCCCTCGGGGGGTTCTGTGGGGGGTACTCCGGGAGTATGGGGTACCAGGCCCATTGATATGGGCTGTTAGGTCCCTGTACGACCGGTGTCAGAGCTTGGTCCGCATTGCCGGCAGTAAGTCAGGCTCGTTTCCGGTGAGAGTTGGACTCCGCCAAGGTTGCCCTTTGTCACCGATTCTGTTTATAACTTTTATGGACAGAATTTCTAGGCGCAGCCAAGGTGTTGAGAGGATCCGTTTTGGTGGCCTTAGAATCGCTTCTCTGTTTTTTGCAGATGATGTGGTCCTATTGGCTTCATCAGCTCGTGATCTACAGCTTTCGCTGGAGCGGTTTGCAGCTGAATGTGATGCGGCCGGGATGAGGATCAGTTCCTCCAAATCCGAGGCCATGGTCTTGAGCCGGAAAAGGGTAGCGTGCCCTCTCCGGGTCGGGGAGGAGGTCCTTACCCAAGTGGAGGAGTTTAAGTATCTCGGGATCTTGTTCACGAATGAGGGAAAACTGGAGCGTGAGATCGATAGGCGGATAGGTGCAGCGTCCGCAGTGAAGCGGGCGCTGTACCGGTCTGTCGTGGTGAAGAGAGAGCTGAGTCAAAAGGCAAAGCTCTCAATTTACCGATCGATCTACGTTCCCACCCTCATCTATGGTCATGAGCTTTGGGTTATGACCGAAAGAACAAGATCTCGGATACAAGCGGCTGAAATGAGTTTTCTCCGCAGGGTGTCTGGACTCTCCCTTAGAGATAGGGTGAGAAGCTCAGTCATCCGGGAGGGACTCGGAGTAGAGCCGCTGCTTCTCCACATCGAGAGGAGCCAGTTGAGGTGGCTCGGGCATCTGGTTAGGATGCCTCCTGGACGCCTCCCTGGTGAGGTGTTCCGGGCATGTCCCACCGGGAGGAGACCCAGAGGAAGACCCAGGACACGCTGGAGGGACTATGTTTCTCGGCTGGCCTGGGAACGCCTTGGGATTCCCCCAGAGGAGCTGCTCCAAGTGGCTGGGGAGAGGGAAGTCTGGGCCTCCCTACTTAGGCTGCTACCCCCGCGACCCGACCCCGGATAAGCGGAAGAAAATGGATGGATGGATGGATAGAATATTATTATTATTATAAGGAAAATATATTGGGTCTAACTAATGATCTAAACTAACCTGAAGTCAGTCAATAATTAATGACTTCCAATGATTTCAAGACTTTTTAGCTGCTTGAATAATTATGACTTCAACTAGTTGATGAATTAGAAACTAACTTTTGAACATTTGAACTCTACTAGCTGCAGCTGATTGCAGTGATCAGTGTCTAATCTATACTAAAACTTCTAAAGTACATTTTCAGAATTCATGCAAAGACAGCAGATCATAGAGAAACAGTTTTTAAAACACAAAAACACGTCAGAATACAACTTATTTTATGGAGGAAAAGAATAGGGCTGTTGATGAGGCCTTTTTTCATGAATTATAGACAACTTTTTGTTTCTAAGGTCAGGTGGCTGTGGCGGCCATCTTGAACTGGGTTGACTCAGAAACTTGATCATTTGTAGATGTACATACAAAGAATAAAAAGTGTGAGCTGGAAAACCTGAAACCTGTGAATCCTGCCTAACAATGGAAGAAGCATCTGCTGGAACCTGAGAGTCGTCAGGGTTTCACCATCACGGGGCAGCACGGTGGCACAACTGGTAGAGCTGCTGCCTCTCAGCGAGCAGGTCCCCGGTTCGAATCCCGGTCCGGGGGGCTTTCTGGGTGGAGTTTGCATGTTCTCTCCGTGCATGCGTGGCTTTTCTCCGGGTGCTCTGGTTTCCTCCCATAGTCCAAAAACATGCATGTTAGGTTGATTGGTAACTCTAAATTGACCCTGGGTGTGAGTGAGACAGGTCCCTCTTGTAAATGACTCCCCGTGGCTCAACGAGGCTAGCCTGTATAAATAAAGGTTGAATGAATCACTCTGAAGACCGTTTTCAGGGAAACATGGAAGTTCAAAAGTTTTGAACAGATCCCACTCCTCCCTCTTAATGGTTCTTTATCTCTAGACAGTAAAAACTAATTGAAGTGAAACAATGAAATGTCATCGGTCTTACAGAATTGAATCTAAATTGATTCTTTTTTTTTTTGTAATTAAAGTTTTTTATTAATTTTGAAACATGTACATAAAATAAACATTAAAACATCAAAGAATATTAAAAAGAAAAAACAAAATAAAATAAAATAAAGAACATAAGGCTGGTGCACCCCTCTCCCTCTATTCCCCCCTCCCAGACAACCGTAGACCACAGGTGATGTGATACATATTTTTAAAAATTAATAGAACATGTCTGTAATTACTGTAACTGGTGTGAAGCAAACAATCAAACAAAACAACAAAAAAAACATAAGACGAAGCAGTGTAATTTTAGGTCATTGTAACGTTTTTTAGTGAGTCCCAAAAACTGTCCCAATCTCTGTCTCTGTTCCCTTTCAAGCTACTGAGCATGACCTCATAAGAAGCTGCGTCAGTCATTGATTTAATCCAGTCATTGATTTCAGGGCGCTTTATGGTCTTCCAATGTTTTAAGATGATCCTGGATGCTGTCACAAGACCGACCATAATAACTGAAAGGGTTCCTTTGGGTATGTCCGGCATTTGAGATCTGTCTCCCAGTAAACACAGTTCTGGGGTCCGGGGAACTTCTGAGCCAAACCATGCACTCAGAACCTTCAAAACTTCAGTCCAAAAAGGTGCAATCAGAGGACATTCCCAAAAACAATGTAAATATGTTCCCACCTCTTTTTTACATTTCCAACACAAATTGTCCGTCATTAGTTTCATTCTGTGCAATCTGGTAGGAGTATGATAATATCTATGCAACACTTTATACTGTATGAATTTACTTCGGGCTTCTTTCACATATTTACCGCTCCCTGATAGAACCTCCAGCCATTCTTCCTTTGTGTACTCGATTTTCAAATCTCTTTCCCAAATAAGTTTGATATTCAATGATTCACCACTCAAACTACTACTTAAGAGTTTATAAAACCGAGAGGTCGTGTGGCGATCACGTGGCAACCTAATAAAATCTAAAATCTTATTTTCTACACTGTCTTTGATTTTGGAGGTCACACAGTGTCTCATCTGTAAATATTTCCATAGGTTTGCTCTGCCTTCCAGTTCAAATGTACGAGTCAACTCCTCATAGGACATAAATTGTCCATCTTTATACAAATCACCAATGGTGTGTATGCCACGTGAATGCCACTGCCCCCAAAACACAGGTTGTTTACCAATAGATATAGTAGGATTATTCCAGAGGGATGCATATGTCTGTACCTGATGTGGAAGCTCTAACATTCTATGGACTTTTGACCAGACCTCACTAGAGTGAATAAGAACCGGATTTGTTGTGTCAGTCTTTTGAGACAGTTTGTGTCTTGGGTGGAACGGTGAACAAACATCAGTTTCAATGTTTATCCATTCCTGCCCGTTCACAGATTCCTCCCAGTGTTTAACTAATTTAATCATTTCAAATGACAAATTAAAGTTTTGAATCTGGGAGTCCTAGACCACCCTTTTCTCTAGGGGCATATAATTTATCTAGTTTTATTCTTGCTCTTTTATCTCCCCACAAGAAAGACTTAATCAAGTTTTCATACCTTTTAAAAATGTCTGGCGGGATTGTAACGGGCAGCATCATTAACAAATAATTAAACTGAGGGGTGGTGATCATTTTAATAATATTAATCTTACCCCACAAAGTTAATTTAATCTTTTCCCACTTTTCAAAATTTGTTTTAATTTTTGACAACACCGGATTAAAATTTAGTAAAGGTAATTCTTCCAGATCCCTACTAAGTCTAATACCCAGATATTTCATACCTTTAGGTGTCCACTTAAATTTAAAATTTTCCACCATATTTGAGTGACATAAAGCAGATAATGGCATGGCCTCTGACTTAGTCCAATTTACTGTGTATCCCGACACCTCTGAAAATGACTGTATGGTGTCCATCAGATATGGCAAGGATGTAAGTGGATGGGTGATGAGTGCTAAAATATCGTCTGCGTAGAGAAGCAGTTTGTGTTCTTGTTGACCCATGTATACTCCTTTAATGTCCTTATTTGCCCTGATACCCACTGCCAGAGTTTCTATGAATATATTAAATAACAAAGGGCTGAGAGAGCACCCCTGCCGGGTCCCCCGTGATAATTCAAAGAAAGGTGAAATAATACCATTGGTTATTACTGCAGCCTTTGGTTCCTTATACAAAATTCTAACCCAATTAGTAAAATGGGGTCCAAATCCAAAATTGGACAAGGCCGAGAAAAGAAAGTCCCATTCCACCTTATCAAATGCTTTCTCAGCGTCTAATGAGATGGCAGCTATTGGCTCATCTTTTGACTGGCTCAGCCACATCAAATGCATCAATTTTCTCATATTATCGGAAGAGGAACAGTTTTTCATAAAGCCTGTCTGATTTTGATGTATAATGCTGGGAAGGACTCGTTACAAACGTAAAGCCAACACCTTGGTTAATATTTTACAATCTACGTTAAGCAAACTGATGGGCCTATAATTTGATGGATCTGTACTGTCTTTATCTTTTTTTGGGATTAGAGAAATTAATGCTTCGTTGAAAGTAGGGGGAAACTGTCCTCTCTCAAAAGTTTCCTGATACACTTTTTGTAACACTGGGGCCAGAATGTCAATATATGTTCTATAATATTCTGCGGGGATACCATCATAGCCGGGTGATTTCCCTGCCTTCATCATCAAAATAGCTTTCCTAATTTCTGTCTCTGCTACTGGTGTTTCCAGCTCCTCCACATGTTCCTCAAGTAACCTAGGAAGATCAAGTTTAGAGAAGAAAAGATCTCTCCCTTTCTGATCCATCTCAGTAGACATCGTGGATGTATATAATGTTCCGTAATACTGTTTAAACACATTATTTATGTCTTTTGGTGAGGTTACTAATTTATTACCTTGTTTTATAGCAGGGATAGTATTAGAAAAATCCTCCTTTTTAACTTGTCTTGCTAATAACTTCCCAGTTTTCTCCCCTCCCTCATAAAATGTAGTTTTAAGCCTAAACAAGGAATATTCCACTTTCTTGTTGTAAATTTCATTTAGCTGAAATTTAAGCCCACAAATGTCTCGATACAGTAAGTCATCATATTGCTTTGCTAAGTTGTTTTCCTTAAATTTGATCTCCTTTTCCAATTCTTGAATTTTTTGTTGGCTGTCTTTTTTCTTTTTTGAAGCATATGCTATAAGTTTGCCCCTCACATAAGCCTTGGAGGCTTCCCAAACCGTTTGAATATGCTCTGTGCTGCCAATGTTTATTTCAAAGAAGTGTTTTAGATCCTCCCCCAGCAACTCCTTAAAAGATTTATCTTGTAAGAGGGAAACGTTCATTCTCCACCTTGAGCCCCTCGCATTCCCCATTCCTAGTTTTAAACCGAGTTCAACAGCTGCGTGGTCAGTCAGTGCAATAGTTTTTATATCACAACTTAATGCATTATGCATCATGAGCTTTGAAATTAAAAATAGATCAATCCTAGAATAAGATTTATGACAGTGAGAGTAGAAAGTATATTCCCTTTTAGCGGGGTTCATTAGCCTCCATACATCGGCTAGGCCCATATCTTCATTTAACATATGAACTGCATCTCTTCCTTTAGAGCTAAGCGAACCTTTGAATGCACTCTTGTCGATAAAAGGATCCATTACTTCGTTGAAATCACCGCCCAAAATTATTTGCCCTGGCATTTCCCCCAAGACACTATTTACCTTATGAAAAAAGTGAGGGTCCTCCATGTTTGGTGCATAAATGTTACAAAGTGTCACATTTTCTCCCTCTATCATTGCTTGGACACATATCATTCGTCCCTCCGAGTCTTTAACTTGTTTTATAAATGAGAAATTAATATTTTTCCTAACAAGAATAATTACCCCGTTTCGAGCACTAGAAAGAGAGCTATGAAAAATATGACCAACCCAGCCCATTTTAAACTTCACCTCTTCCCCTTCATTCAGGTGAGTCTCTTGAAGAAATATTATATCTGCTTGATTTGTCTTTAAATAAGTCAATATTTTGCGTCTTTTAGTTGGATTCCCACACCCATTAATATTCCAAGATATAAATTTTACATATTTCCCAGTCATTACAGATTACACATTATTACTTTTACACCTGTGTACATACATTTTGAACATCTTTAAATCTCTGTTCCCTGGGGTGAGGACCTGACATGAGAGTGCAACCAGCCAAAAATAAAACAGTTTACCTGGAAAAAAGAACATCCAGTATGTAAACAAAAAACAGTGAAAACAAAAAAAAGCCATCCTAAAACTTAAAGTCAACCCTGTTGGAGCTGCCTAGTGCAGCTCAGGGGAAAATAAACTTAAACCAAAATCTTATCTGGTCCGTGGAGCTCTGCTCTCCTCCTCTTTACTCCTCCCTGATGGCAGGTGGTGGTGTCTCTCTCCCCTCAGTCAAATTCAGCATCTTGTGGGAAGCTCCTAATAAAAACATCAGGCCGTCGCACCAGGGTTCTCCTCCCGCTCGTTCTCCTCCTCCTCCTCGTTGAAGAACTTTTCTGCTGCTCCTGCCGAGCTGAAACTTATATTTTTGCCCTTCCATCTCACGCGCAGTGTCGCCGGGAATGCCAGGGTGTATTTAACGCTGCGCTCCTGCAGCTTTCGTTTCACAGCTGTGAACGCCTTCCTCTTCTCCGCCAGCTCTTTGGTCATGTCAGGAAACACAGACAGTCGACATCCACTCCACTCGAACCCGCGCTTCTCTTTAGCTGCAGCAATTACTTTATCCCTCGCCGACTGCCTCAGGAAACGTACCAACACCGGCCTCGGTGGTCGGTTCGGGTCGGGCTGCGGCGCTAAGGCCCGGTGGGCTCGTTCGATCTCGAACTCTGCATCATCTCGCAGCCCCAGCCCCTCCACCAGCATGTTCTTAACACAGCTCGAAAGTGTCCCAGCGTTGCCAACAGTCTCCTTTAGCCCGATAATTCTCACATTATTCCTCTTACTGTGATTTTCGAGAGCCTGCACACGGTCCCGCAGAACTTCCAACAGCTTGCTTCTCTCAGTGTCCGCCGCTCGCAGCTGCTCCGAAGTGTCCTCCAGTTGCGAGACACGTGTCTCAGCCTCCGTCAGCCTCTCCTGCATTGCAGTCACCGCCGTACTCAGCTCAGACGCCGTCTGCTTAATTGTTGTTACATCAGCAGCCACACTTTGAAGCAAATTACTCATTTTAGCAACTTCAGTGAATAAAGTCACCAAGTTAGGAGTCGCGTCATCGTGCTCCTCTCCACGTTGTGGGCTGCCACAGGTGGACATGCAGCCTGCTGCACCCTTCAATCTCGAGGTGGGCATCGTGGGCTTAAATGGCTTAATCCACTTCCAAAAAGGACAAAAATAGTTGCGCGACGCAGCGGAAGGTGAATGGCACAAAATAGAAGCTCCCCACCTGGGATATCCAACAAAGTGTCACATCGGGGAGCGGAGAGACCCTAACCCGCTGCCATCTTGTTCGCCGTGCTCACCGGAAGTCTCTAAATTGATTCTTGATGTAAAAACACTAATAATGATGGTGGTCACTAAATGTTTGTTTAACTGTCATATAAAGGTTAATTTCTGGTTGATTTATGGAGCATTTGAACACATGTAAACTAAGAATTTGGACTTGTAACAGGGCACAAGTAATTTGATGTAGATTTATGTAAGATTCTCAAAACTAGGTCTCAAATTAAAATGAAGATGTTTTGTTCTATTGAAAAATTATTACCAGGATGCAAACTATTCCACAGTCATAAGCTTTATTGTAATCAAAAGTAAAATAAAATCAAGAAATACAGCAAAATGAAACAAAAGCTTTTACATCATCAAGTATGAAATTTGATAATAAACTTTCAACATTGATTATTAAACCAAACAGCTTGTTATAAAATGATTGGAACCATGATTGAATTATCACAGAAATATTTTTGAACAGTAGAACTTCTAATTCTAATTCTAATTACCGTATTACCGAATCATTCAACCTTTATTTAGACAGGTTAATCCCATTGAGCCTCGAGGACTCATTTACAAGAGAGACCTTTTTTCAATAAAGGATGACAACAGCGACAACAATAGACAATCATAAGAGAAGCATACAGATTTTTTAAACAAATTTAACAAAAAAAATGTCAAAGTAGCAAAACAGCTAGATTATAAAGCAAATGTAGGAACATGTCTGTATTGGTTCTAGCCAGGAGTCCAAAAGATTCTTAAAGCCATTTAGAGAGATCAAGGTTGAGAGCTTCAGATATTTTTGTTATATATTCCAGGAAGCAGGAGTGGAGTAGGAGAAGGCCCTTTTACCAAGATCAGTCCTCACTGACGGAACACTGCAGGTAATCATGTCCTGAGAGCGCACACTGTAGCTGCACTCACACAGAGACATGTAATAGGAGATGTATGAAGGCAGCAGACCAAGATATTTAAAAATGAAAATGTACCAGTGGTAAAATAGAATAGGACACACAGGTCTTAATAAATCTCTTAACACTAGAAGTCCCAGAGAAGGGTCATTCAGCATTTCTACCTTTGGAACCCAGAGACGGGTCGAGTGACCCGAAGGATTTTAGCTAACATCCTATAATGAGCTGTTAACAGGCACTTTTGTTTTGTAAATAAGGCCATTACTGGCGCACCACAGGAGGGGGCACACTAATTTGACTAAGGCTGCGCTTTTTTGCGCAAGTGAACTTGGCTTCTAAATCCCCCGGTCCCTTTCAGTGGGCTACATATGTTGGTCCGTCACTTGACCTCAGGTCATGTGACCTATGTTGGTCCGTCAGTTGACTTCATGTTGTGTGACCTGTGCTGGTCCGTCACTTGACCTTAGGTCATGTGACCTGTGTTGGTCCGTCACTTGACCTCAGGTCATGTGACCTGTGTTGGTCCGTCAGTTCACCTCAGGTCATGTGACCTGTGTCAGTCCGTCAGTGACCTGTGTTGGTCCGTCAGTTCTCAGGTCATGTGACCTGTGTCAGTCCGTCACTTGACCTCAGGTCTTGTGACCTGTGTCGGTCAGTCAGTTGACCTCAGGTCATGTGACCTGTGTCGGTCCATCAGTTGACCTCAGGTCATGTGACCTGTGTCGGTACGTCAGTTGACCTCATGCCGTGTGACCTGTGTCGGTCCGTCAGTTGACCTTATGTCGAGTGACCAGTGTGGGTCCATCAGTTGACTTCATGTCGTGTGACCTATGTCGGTCCGTCAGTTGACCTCAGGTCATGTGACCTGTGTCGGTCAGTCAGTTGACCTCAGGTCATGTGACCTGTGTCGGTCCGTCAGTTGACCTTAGGTCATGTGACCTGTGTCGGTACGTCAGTTGACCTCATGCCGTGTGACCTGTGTCGGTACGTCAGTTGACCTCATGCCGTGTGACCTGTGTCGGTCCGTCAGTTGAACTCATGTCGAGTGACCAGTGTCATTCCATCAGTTGACTTCATGTTGTGTGACCTATGTCGGTCCGTCAGTTGACCTCAGGTCAAGTGACCCGTGTTGGTCCGTCAGTTGACCTCATGTCGTGTGACCAGTGTCGGTCCGTCAGTTGACCTCATGCCGTGTGACCTGTGTCTGTCCGTCACTTGACCTCAGGTCATGTGACCTGTGTCGGTCAGTCAGTTGACCTCAGGTCATGTGACCTGTGTCGGTC
Source organism: Garcialebias charrua (assembly GCA_038048925.1). Lineage (NCBI taxonomy): Eukaryota > Metazoa > Chordata > Actinopteri > Cyprinodontiformes > Rivulidae > Garcialebias > Garcialebias charrua. The sequence continues at coordinate 731 of JBBPBX010099104.1, read as the reverse complement.
CATCAGTTGACCTCAGGTCATGTGACCTGTGTTGGTCCGTCAGTTGACCTCATGTCGTGTGACCTGTGTCGGTCCGTCAGTTGACCTCAGGTCATGTGACCTGTGTTGGTCCGTCAGTTGACTTCATGTCATGTGACCTGTGTCGTTGTGTCAGTTGACCTCATGTCGTGTGACCTATGTTGGTCCGTCAGTTGACCTCAGGTCATGTGACCTGTGTTGGTCCGTCAGTTGACTTCATGTCATGTGACCTGTGTCGTTGTGTCAGTTGACCTCAGGTCATGTGACCTGTGTTGGTACGTCAGTTGACCTCATGCCATGTGACCTGTGTCGGTCCGTCAGTTGACTTCATGTCGTGTGACCTGTGTCATTTTGTCAGTTGACCTTAGGTCATGTGACCTGTGTTGGTCCGTCACTTGACCTCAGGTCATATGACCTGTGTCGGTCCCTCAGTTGACCTCATGTCATGTGACCTGTGTCGGTACATCAGTTGACCTCATGCCGTGTGACCTGTGTCGGTCCGTCAGTTGACCTTATGTCGAGTGACCAATGTCTGTCCATCAGTTGACTTCATGTCGTGTGACCTATGTCAGTCCGTCAGTTGACCTCAGGTCATGTGACCTGTCTCGGTCCGTCAGTTGACCTCAGGTCATGTGACCTATGTCGGTCAGTCAGTTGACCTCAGGTCATGTGACCTGTGTCGGTCTGTCAGTTGACCTCAGGTCATGTGACCT
>JBBPBX010099103.1:0-12582 GCA_038048925.1 Garcialebias charrua | reverse complement strand
GCCGAAAGTGGTAATAAAGTAACTTAGTAATCTAACTTAGTTACTTTCCAAATCAAGTAATCAGTAACTTAACTAAGTTACTTTTCCCAAGGACTTATCAGTAACTTAACTAAGTTACTTTTTCAATGTAACTATGCCATCACTGTTCGGAGGAGACACAGTTTGTCACCGTAGTCCTACACTGAGATGTAAAATAAATTAGAAGTTTTTGAAAAAACCTGTGAAACCTGAAAAAGTCCTGAAAAACGAGGGAAAAGGAGTGTGGAGGAGTGTGATGCAGTTATGCAAAGCTGTTTGACTGGGAAAATAATAATCTTTTACAGTTGAAACCCTTAATGCAGGGCAATGTAAGTTGGATGAAAAAGGTTCTATTTAAGCTTGGCTTTTGGTATTCTTGGTGGTTGGTTGTTTTACGCTTGTCTTTGTGCTGAAAAAGGACATAATGTCAATTTACAGTGGGTTTTCTTTATTTCACATTGATGCCTCTGTTGTTGGAATCCAACCTGCAGCATTACATGTATGTGTACATTATACGTGTGTGTGTGTGTGTGTGTGTGTGTGTGTGTGTGTGTGTGTGTGTGTGTGTAAATTAGCCCACCCTAAAAATATCACCACCAGCCGCCACTGATTATTATTGTCCAATTCCCCAAGATGCACAGAAAACCCTCCGGCACCAACGTTGTACGATAAATGCGAAGGCGGCCATTTTGGAATGATGACCAAATTTGCACACCTTTTTGGCGGTTTACAACCTCCGCATTTGAACAAACTCTTCCTAGGGATTTTGCTCAATCGGGTTCAAACTTGGAAGGTTTCTTCATAAGCTGGTGAAGATTCTCAGTCATCCAGGACATGATAAATCAAAAAGGCGTTCAATTCAGGATCAACTGGACTTTATTTGTAACAGAAAACGTTTCGACTTCTGTTTTTCCCTACTGTTAAGGTGTGATCTGTCAATTTACATGTATGTGTTATTGACTTGTAAGCCTGTATAAAACTTCTCGTTCTCACAGCTTCCATTCAGAATTGAAAAAGACTTCTGGACAGAAGTCGAAACGTTTTCTGTTACAAATAAAGTCCAGTTGATCCTGAATTGAACGCCTTTTTGGTTTCTTCATAAGGCATGGGGGACCGAAAGTTATCAAAACGGTTCGTTTTTAAGCATGCTAAAGGGGCAGAGCCAGATGTCAAATTTCGACATCTCGCCATGAGAAACGATACGCTAATAGCACCTACACGAAAAATGTCTAATACATCAAACCTTCAGTGATTGACCCACATCCGGTCCCCTTTAATACTGAATGGTCAAATCATGACATCACTCAAGCCACACCCCTTGAAAACAGGAAGTGTAAAGTTTTACATTGAACGGTCCCGATTGGACCCCTGTTACCTAATCAGTGTGACAGTGTGTCCAGTGACCGAAGACATGTTGGTGTAACAAGCTTTTCAACACTGACCGTTTTGGGTGGAGCATGTGGGTGTGGAGACGTGGCGAAGTAAGAAGTAACGCCGTCACCACACGTTTGGTTCTGAAATCTACAGATTTGATCCGAGGAGTACCAAAATCAGTATGATCGATCATTACCCACCCGTTGAACAATGATAATTGTCCAATAGCCTCCATAGCGTCCCCTAGAATATTTTAAAACCTCAGCTCCAAGCCATTTTTGGCACATCTGTATCTTCTCAGGACCTATGAAAAAGTCTCTTGGAGCACTGGTCCAAAACCAATAGGAAGTCGGCCATTTTGGGTCAAAGGGTCATTTTCCGGCATTTCTACTTGCAGATTTTCACGTACTCCTCCTAGGGATTTTGAAGGATTGCCTTCAAACTTGGTTAATATGCCCTTAACACATTAGACAGTGAATGTTATCAGAAGCTTGCATTTTCGTTTATGCTAAAAGGGCTCGGCCAGACTTCAAACTTGTGCTTCACGCCATAAATTTCAAACAACTATAACTTTCATAATGAAAGACCGAAATGCACCAAACTTGGCATGAGTCATCCCTGTTGGATGCCCGACGATCCTTTGTTGTCATGTTGTGATGTCATCAAAGCCCCGCCCCCTCAGAACAGGAAGTCACTTTTTACTTGGAAGGCTCCCTCTCTATCAGAGAACTAAGCAAGATGATCCTGTGTGAGAAGTGGCCAAGATGGTGTAGTGGCAAGGGAACTGGACTTGGGATCCGGAGGACCCTGGTTCGAACCCCAGTCACGGCATAGTTTTGTGGTGTGTTTGAGCAGCACATCTAATCACTACTGCTCCCAGGCACGCTTTCTATAGCTGCCCGCTGCCACCTGGTGGTGATTGGGTTAAATGCCGAGTCAAATTTCGTCTTGTGTGGAAACATGCATAGATGACAAAAATATGACATTATTATTATCATTATAACAAGTTGGTCTGAGTTGCTTTAAAGCGCAAAATGTTTTTGCTGGAGGATGTGGGCGTGGCGGCATGACGATCTCCGATGTGACGCCGTCGCCATATGTTTAGCTCTAAATTCCATAGATTTGAACCGAAGTGCACCAAAATCACTACGATTGATCATTATCCACCACTTCAACAGGCTTCCATGATAAGTGGCCAATAGTCTTCACAGCACCCCCTACATTACTACTACAGTTATATTTCAGTGATACATCATCTGATCTGCATAAGATTTATTGTGCTTCAGCAGTGAGCACTTCTACACACATTGATGTTGTTTAACAGATGACTCCAGTGCACCCCTACATTATTCAAACTGTTACATCTTAGGGAAACATAATCCGATATGCACCATATTTATTGTGCATCTTCAGTGAGAACTTTTAGACACATGGTATTGTTGTTTAACATTTCACTCCAGTGCGCCCCTATATTAGTCCATCAATTATATCTCAATGATACATCACCCAATCTGCACCATGCTGCATCATCAGTGAGCACTTATATACACATTGGTATTGTTCTTTAGCATTTGACTCCAGTGCGCCCCCTATATTATTGACATGTCATGTTGAAAAGCATAAAAGAAGTGCACGTGAAACATTTGCCACAAAACAGGAAGACAAAATTACTCCTGTCTGGAAGGTTGGATTTTGGTGAAGGTGATTTAGAAGATTCAGCATACAGTATGCGCACTCTGGTGGATGCGTGCAGGAATGGAATGGGAGCGTTCACCATTGCGGCCAGGAGGTGCTGCTGGAGCTCTGGAATTTGTAGGTGATTCTGAAGATTTGGCAAATGCGCACCCTGGTGAACAGGTACGGGAAAGGCACGAGAGCATTTGAGATAGCAAATGGGCGGACTAGCTGGAGTTCCCGCGGTCGCCACAATAAGGCCAGAGCGGCGCTAAGCTGCAAGGGCCTCAATGCTGCTTGCAGCTTTAATTTTTGTTGATTTTAGTTTGGTTATTTTTGTAATAAAACTTCAAAGACAACTTTGGTCTCTTTATTCAGATGAATATTCTTGTGTTATGAAATAAAATTCCCTGTAATTAATGGATTCTACTTCAGTGACTGATTCTGATTAGTAAAGGGTGAATAAGTTGTTGTTGGTCAGTAAACTGACCAGCTGGTGCCAAACTTTAATGAGAGCTAAATAAATAAAACAAATGTAGTGAAGGGGATGTCACCCTTCTTCCTCCATCTCTCTCCTTCTTATTGTTACATTAATGTTGTTTTCTGTTATTTTGTGTGAAGAACAGAATTATTGCTGGGTTTTATTATTTTGTATATGACAGTAAAAAAAAAAGTCACTTTTTTGTCACATTTGGTGCTGGTGAACCCAGTTTTGCAGGCAAGCGGGTGAGGAACACAGGATATATATAAAATAAAGAATTTATTAACAAAAGAGCTGACGGGACAGGAAAAAGCTGATGGGGCAGGGAAAAAAAAGATGAACAGGAGGTACTCGTGCAATAGATAGGTCATCACCGGTGAACAGTAGACAATGCCAGGACAAAGACTAACAGACTTATATAGAGGAAACACTAGACAAAGTGAAGGCACCTGTGAACAATCACAACTGCCAGAGAAGGAGACAAGATGCAAGACATGAACACGATACAAGATGGGGCTAGATACTAGCAAAACCCAAACCCAATGAAGAGAAACCGAGGATCAAGGGGAACACAGACAAAAAACACAACATCAGGGACGAAAACACAACTCCTACAGTGGAGTGGAGCTGAAATCTCTGAGCCTGCTCATCCTTCAGGCAAGCAGAGGGTCATGTATCCACCCCCCAACCCCCCCTTTTGAAATTCTCCCCAGCTCTTTGCCCCACTCCCCTCAGGACGGAGGTTGAGGAGCATCAAATGTAGAACCACTAGACTGAGGAACAGCTTCTACCCTGAGGCTGTTAGACTCATGAATAAATAAATAATAAGAATAAACACTGCAAAATATCACATCATGCTGATGCTGATCTGTTTTCTTGTTGCTGTGTTCATTTGTGACCATCTGCTCATACAGACTCATGTTCGTGCTGCTGTTTATAATGATGTTTTTCCACTACATTAGGGCTTAGTGTATTACTAGTTGATGTTTTTCTTAGTTAATTCTAGATGTTATTACTGTTCTTTTTCTTTCTTTTTTTCTCTCTTGCATTTGTTGTTGGATGTAACTGGGACCCTGTGTACATAATCTCGTTTTCATCACATGTACCACATGCGGTGCAAATGACAATAAAGACTCTCTGACTCTGACTGACTCTGACTCTTCTGGCTGTGTGAGAGGAATTTCAGGTAAAGGAGAGGGTCTGGGCCTTTTATGCCTACGATCGCTCCTGTGGCGAAGGTAACGTGGACGAGAACCAAGAGGGGGCTGGAACTCCTCTCTGAGCGCAGTCCCTCCTACAGACATAGGTTCTACAGTTGGGAAGTCCAGGACTGTTTCTGCAGCTGGGGATTCCGGGACTGGTTCTAAAGCTGGGTAGTCAATCTCTGGTGGACGACTAGGACTGGTGGAGGTTAGGGCAGAAGACAGTCAGAGGAGCAGCTCCAACCAGCATTTCTCCTCCAGCGCCTCACCCAAGAAGTCCTCCATACTAGGAGAGTCAATCAGCCCAGGGAGACAAATATATTCATCAACATGTCCTTTGTGGCCATCCACTTTCCCCACAGATTGCAGGAGGTAGCCATGTCCACATGCCTCCAGGTTGTGGTGCAAAGTCGCAGATGGTCCTCATCAGAAAGTCCAGAAAGAAAATGCTTGCCTGCTGGGTTCATGGTTGGTCCTGGAATTCTGTCACAATTGGTGCTGGTGAACATAGTTGTTCAGCCAAGCAGGTGAGAAACTCAGGATATATATAAAATAAAGAATTTATTAACTAAACAATAGAGCTGACAGGACAGCAAAAACAAACAAGGACAAACAGGAGGTACTCACACAATTCATTCAACCTTTATTTAGTCAGGTAAATCTTATTGAGCCTCGAGGGCTCATTTACGAAAGCGACCTGCTACAAACTAAAGAATGATGAACAGCAATGATACAAATATAAATACAAATACATTAAACAATAAACAAAAGAAAAAGTAGCAAAAACTAGCAAAAACATTATAAGGTAGATGTACAAAATCAAAAACAGGAACATATCTGCATTGGTTTTTGCCAGGATTCCAACAGATTCTGAAAACCATTTAGAGAGGTCAGGGCCGAGAGCTTCAGATCTTTTTGTAAGATATTCCAGGAAGCAGGAGCAGAATAGGAGAAGGCCCTTTTTCCAAGTTCAGTCCTCACTGACGGAACACTGCAGGTGATCATGTCCTGAGAGCGCACACTGTAGCTGCACTCACGCAAAGACATGTAGGAGGAGATGTATGAGGGCAGCAGACCAAGAAGTGATTTAAAGATGAAAATGTACCAGTGGAAGAGTCTGCGTGAGGTTAATGATGTCCAATTAACCAGTGAATACAGGGTGCAGTGGTGGGTACGATAATCACAGCCAGTTATGAATCTTAGTGCACCATGATAGACAACATCCAACATCCGCAGGGTGCTTGTAGGAGCATTCATGTAGAGAATGTCACCGTAATCAATGGAGGGAAGGAAAGTCACAGATACAAGGCGTTTCCTAGCATTCAGTGTTAGACATGATTTATTTCTGAAAAAGAAACCCAGTTTAACTTTCAGTTTCTTCACTAGGTTTTCCATGTGGAGTTTAAAAGAGAGATGCGAATCGACCAGGATACCCAAATATTTATATTTATATTTATAATATTTATATTAATATTTATATTGGGTATATTTGGGTAAATATTTATATGAATCAACAAACTCAATAGGGACACCATTTGAGGATAAAATCAAAGGAAGATCTGCTGGGACCGACTTCCTACTTGAAAAAAACATCCCTTTTGTTTTGTCAGCATTTAGGACAAGTTTGAGACAGAACAAATCTGACTGAATGATGTCAAAAGCGGATTGCAGTAACTGGAAAGCCTTAGCTACTGTTTTAGCTCGGCAATAAACAACTGTATCATCAGCATAGAAATGTAAGGATGCATCAGGGATGCTCTGACCTACATTAGCTATGTAGATTGTAAAGAGGGTTGGTCCTAAAACTGAGCCTTGTGGTACACCATTTTTAACTGTTAAATAGCTGGAAGAAGTACCGTTATGTTGAACACATTGCCTCCGATTGGAAAGATAATTAGAAAACCAACCGATTGTGTGATCAGAGAAACCGATTTCTGAGAGCTTATGACACAGGATGTTATGATCCACAGTGTCAAAAGCTTTAGACAGGTCTAAGAAAAGTGCAGCACAATAATTCTTAGCATCCAATGCTTCAACAACGTCATTAAGAACCTTCAGAGAAGCAGTTGTTGTGCTGTGTTTTTTCCTGAAACCAGATTGATGGAGAGGTAAGATGTTAAATGAGTCCAGATAATTTTTGATCTGAGAGTTTATCAGTTTTTCTAGAACCTTGGCTAAAATGCAGAGTTTAGAGATCGGTCGATAATTGTTCAGTGAGGTGGGATCACCTCCCTTCAGCAAAGGAAGAACAAAGGCTGTTTTCCAAGCATCCGGAATGGTGTTTTGGCTTATGGACAGATTAAAGATGTGGGTCACAGGGACTGTGATGATATGAGCAGCCAGCCTTAAGAAATAAGGTGGAAGTTCATCTGGACCTGCAGATTTTTTAGGATCAAGATCTTTTAACAGTTTATTTACCTCACTGACTGAGAACGGAGAAAAAGAGAAGGTGTGATTAACTGAGGATTTACTTGTAGGAGGGATTTGATTTGTAGAAGTTTGATTATTAGATGAAGTGGCTGATTTTCCATTTGTAACTGTGTCAAATAATGAACTAGAAGCAACAAAATGTTTGTTGAAACAGTTCAGGATCTCGTGCTTATTTGACACAGGAACAGAGTCAACAAGAAGTTGTGATGGGAGGTCAGATGATTGGGGGGTGCCTGAGAGAGATTTGATGGTTTTCCAGAATTTTTTAGGGTCGTTTAGATTTTTGGAGGTCTGAGATAAGAAGTAATTACGTTTTGCAGCTTTGATGGCAGTTGTGCATTTATTCCTCAGCTGCCGAAATTTCAACCAATCAGAGTCTGAGTCTGATTTTCTTGCTGCGGCCCAAAGATGATCTCTCCTGTGCAGGAGGTCAGCTAGTTCAGGAGTAAACCAGGGGCTGTCACGGCCCTTTATCCTGAACTGCCGGAAAGGAGCGTGTTTGTTTACAAAGAAAATGAAACTATTATGAAAATAGTTCCAAGCGGTGTTCACGTCGTTGATTAGTAGAATACGTTGCCAATCAAAGTGGGATAGATCCCAAAGGAATGACTGTTCACAGAAACGTTTCAAATCCCTTTTTTGAATTATTCTGGGCTTAGCAGGTGGAAGTTTAGTAGATCTAAGAGCTGCTATTACGGAATGATCACTCAAAATGTTAGCAAATACACCTGTACCAGGAAATTTATGAGGTGCATTTGTGAAAAACAGATCTAAGGTGGAAGATTTTTCGGGACATTTTTTGTTTGGTCTGGTGGGAGAATCGATAAGTTGTGTTAGATTGAGAGATAGGCAACATTCCTTGAATTTATCACAGAGGGGGTCGACTTATTCCAATCAATGTTGAAATCTCCTACCATAACAATCTCATTGTGTTTTAAATTTCCTATGAATTCAGTCAGGGAGGACAGAGCTTCAGGTATTCCGGAGGGGGGACGATAACAACCTACAACAGTTAAGATCTGACCTCCCTTCAAACTGATGTTCACCGCTAAAGCCTCAAACTGGTTTGTGATTGTTTTTTTAGACGCAATCCGGGCAGCCAAAGAGTCTCTGATGTAAATAGCGACTCCACCTCCCATTTTATTACGATCACAACGATAGATCTTAAATTCTTTGATTGCCAGGTCAGTTTTCAAAACAGATTTGTTGAGCCAAGTTTCAGAGATAACGATCACATCTGCCCCAGAAGAACTGATTATGATTTTCAATTCATCAAGTTTTTTAGAAGGCTACGAGCGTTTACATGCAGGAAATGGAGACCTGAATTATTTTAAAACTCAATGGGAGTACAGGGAACCCCCGACCTACGAACGAGTTTGGGACCTAAGAACCGTTCGCAGCTCGATCCGTTCGTAGGTAGGGGGTGAAAATTATATTTAAAAAAAAAATTATTCATTCATTCATTCATTCAACCTTTATTTATCATGCTAACGGAGCGCGCGCACACATTTAAGCATGTAAAGTAGTGTACTGTAATGTTAAACATTGCTATTCACATTTACAGAATAAATAAAAATATATTTTCTTACTTTGAGATGGTCAAAGCCGACATAGGTTGCCATGCGTTGATTGTTTTCGGGCCAAGCAGCGCGGGGGCCGGCAAGCCACCGCAGCTGCTCCAGACCTGTGTTAGCTAGCTGGCTAGCTTCTGCTAGCCAAGCCATGAGCTAGTGTTGGAGCGGCGGCGCGATCAATCTGCAGCTGCTGCTCCAGCCGCTGCTCCAGCCTGAGACGTCCACAGAGCTATTCCAGCTAGTAATTAATCCATATGATGCGATCCTGGTCACCAGTGTTCAAAAGGCCGGCTCCCGTGTTAGCTCCAGTGTTAGCTCTGGAGCTAGCCAGGCCGGAGGTGTAGCCAGGCCGGCCGGAGGTGTTCGCACGGCGGCCTGGCACGATCGGCGATAAATCCGCTGCTGCCTGAGACATCCACAAAGTTCACAGAGACGTTTCCAGCTAGTAATTAATCCATATGAAGCCATCCTGGTCACCAGTCTTCGTCCGGCTCTCGGCAGCTAACCTAAGATGGCGTCCGGTGTTCTACATTAATTTGTGACCGGAGACCCCAGTGACTGAACCTAAAATAGCGTCCGGTGTTCTACATTAATTTGTGACCGTGTAAACTGAAGACCTACTTCCTGTTGCCCAAGATTGCTCAAAAATTGCTCAAAAATGATCAGAAATGATCTTTTTTATCATAATTATTATTTATAAAGCCTTTAAAACAACCAGAGCTGCAACAAAGTGATGTACACATGAAATTAAGAACATTTAAACACAAAAAAAAAAAAAAAAAAATTTTTTTTTTTTTTTTTAAATTCATATTTTTATTAAATATGATATGTTCGTAGGTCCCGTGGTTCGCAGGTCGATGGGGTCGTAGGTCGGGGGTTACCTGTACTGTAGTTAATGGATGGACCTAGGTTGGGCTGAATCCCTGAGATCAATAACAACATTAATATCAGACATTTACTTGACTTCTTTGTCACTGATGTGTAATTACAGGAGTTAACAGTGTGACACTTTGCACCCATAATTGAACCATGAGAAACATTGATGAAGACACGATCATTCAGAACCCAAAAACAATGAAAGTTGCAGTGATGGGCAGATCCAGATGTGTTGATAAGATTCAGTGATTCCAGGTAGTCTGAGAACTGAAAATAATGACAGTAATATGAATGATGCAGAAAAGACTCCGACCATAAAGCGTCACAAATTAAGTGGGCAAACAGTTCCTTTGTGGAGGCCCAACTACAGTTTGTGTGAGGGGGATCTAGTCCCCCTGTGAATATAAATGGATGTGGCCCTGGTAAACACAAGCTGGATCCAAAATCAACGGGTAGAAACAAGCAATTTGCAGTAAACAGCAGAGTGAGCTCTCAGAAAAGCCTCCTAGAATTAAAGGCATGATTATATCCTGTATCAGGACAGCAAAGGGACAACAGCGTGAATATCACCAAACAACAGCGACAGTAGCTCCTGATCCTCAGCGGCGCACGTTTCTCTCCGCCCATCTGATCCACAAGCAGCTCCCAACACTGTGGAACAGGCACCAAACAGCGACAATCCTGATCCTCCGCGCTTCATTTTCTGCTCGTCTGATCCACAAACAGCTCTCAATAGTTCACAACGGTGTGAAAACAGGCACCAAACAGCGACGATCCTGATCCTCCGCGCTTCACTCTCCGCTTTTGATCCACAAACAGCCCACAAACAACGAAATGAGGCTCTTTAAAGTTATCTGCAGCAGGTAAGATGCTTTTTGTTGAGCTCACAACAACAAATGAGGCTCTTTACAGAGTTATCTACAGCAGATAAGATATTTGTTGTTGTTGAGGTATTGGTTTCTTCAAAAATGAGGCTCTTTAAAAAGTTATCTACAGCAGGTAAGATGTTCGTTATTATTGCTGCTCCCCTCTTCAGCCTGAAAAAGCCACCTCCAGAAAAAAACATAGCAAGTCTTACCAGAGGTTGCTGAAATCTATACTGAATCTCTCAGCTCCAGAATGATTTCAGCAGCAGTTCAAACATTTCATTCAGCGTTTATTTCTACAGGCTAGCCTCGTTGAGCCACAGGGACTCATTTACAAGAGGGACCTGTCTCACTCACTCACACCTAGGGTCAATTTAGAGTCACCAATCAGCCTAACATGCATGTTTTTGGTCTGTGGGAGGAAACCGGAGTACCCGGAGAAAACCCACGCATGCACGGAGAGAACATGCAAACTCCACCCAGAAAGGCCCCCCGGGCCGGGACTTGAACCTGGGACCTTCTCGCTGAGAGGCAGCAGCTCTACCAGTTGTGCCACCGTGCTACCAAACATCCGCGCGTCCCTCAGATGAACGCGCGTGCGCGCAGAATGAGCACAGAGCAGAGAGAGTGCAGCTCCAGTCGGGTTACAGCTGCAGCATCCTCACGTGCAAAGATGGGCTCAGGTTCCACGGAGGTGAAACAGACTTAATGTGGACTTAATGTAGATGATGTCCCCATAGCCAGTTCGGTTCGGTTCTGGTCCGGTCAAAAACCCTAACCCCCCCGGAGTTGAGCTGATGCAGTCGCTGCGTGCAGACGTGTGTCAGTGAGCTCCAGGTATACCTCAGCAGTGTTGGATTTATATAAGCGACTACGTTGCTTTAGACGCTAAAATTTATTCACGACACAGTGGACAAATACTACCCAAACCTGACCAATTTGGAACTGAATTTTTGTCGTTTTTTGGACGTTTTTTTTTTTTTGTCGGCGTAAAACCTTCTAACGTGAGGAAGATAACGGCTGAACAAGAAAAACTAACTTTAAAATCCCTGATGAAGGCTATCCGTGAGTCGAAAGAAGAGCTCACTATCCATATAAATCAAAAAATAGACAATATCCAACAATCCTTAACAAAAATTGAACCGTCATGCTCCACGCTGGCTGAGCAGGTGCAGGAAATTGAGACCAGAATTGGCGCTAAAGAAGACAACCTCTCTGACGCACAAGCGCGCATAATTAAAATGGAGAAGGAAATAACTTACCTGAAGGAGAAAACGGACGACTTGGAAAACCGGAGCAGAAGATCAAATATCAAAATTATAAATATTCCAGAAAAGTCCGAAGTCACCGACATGGTTGGTTACGTGGAGCGACTAATCCCACAGCTTCTCGGGGAGGAGCACTTCCCAGCCCCGGTCATCATCGAGAGAGCGCACCGCCTGGGGAGGACGTCGGAGCGGACCAGTCCTATTCTCGTAAAGTTTCTGAATTTCAGAGACAAAGACAAAGTACTTTGTTTGGCCAGGGACAAGGGGACGGTAAAGTTGGGTAAAAATCGAATCTAATTTTACCCAGATTACAGCACCGAGGTGCAACGCAAAATGCTCGCTTTCAGCGAGGTGAAGAAAAAACTACAGGAGAAAAATATTGAATATGCCAGCCGCTACCCTACTAAACTGAGGATCCGACACGCAGGTGGATTTAAACTTTTTACAACCCCATCTGAGGTGGAGGCCTTCCTGTCCACTGTGCAAGATGAGGGATACCCAAGTAACAGGGAACGTTAAACTAACGTTCTGGTATGGTTCTTACATGGTTCTGTTAGATCACAACATTCTTAAAACGTTCTTTGAAGGTTTTGACTAACGTTTGAACAAACCTAGATATAACGTTCTAACCTAGCGTTATTATAACGTTAAACAAACGTTCCCTTTGCCACCTGCCAGTTTCTTTACACAAAGTATTTTCACACTGGTTTATTTTTAGTACTTCTGTTTTAAACGTTTTGTCAGTTTTTTTAAACAGCTCGAGCTGTTTTTTTATATTGTTGTATATATATATATATATATATTATTATTATATTGCAT